>OMOW01104981.1:0-11803 GCA_900312555.1 Lamprogrammus exutus
GGTAGCAGAAATGTGTAGAAGGCCGTGGGTTGTTGCCAGGGGGGCAAGATATTATGGCATTGAACTGAACGACAGAAAAGCAGTTTTTTTTTTTTTGTATTACACAATGGGTAAGTGGGAGACTCAGTTATATAACGCAGAATTCACATTAACACAAAGACAAATGTCAACCAGCTGAATAGAGATACTGTTTCTACAGACAGGCCCCCCGTCCAATTCATCTCAGTCTGTCTTTTGAATTTAACATTAAAGCTGCTTACATGATTCTGTCAAATTTTTTCTTAACATGTACACACACCATTTATAATGGGCCAATGAAAAGAGTGGGTGGCAAACTTATCCTCAGATTTTCAATCTCTGCAAGCTTCAGATGAATGACAGTGAAATGAGTTTCATACATGCCACCCACACAGGGGGCTACAGAGCCTAGTGCTTTGAATAGAAATTCAAATATTGCCCATCCTCTGACATCAGCAAAGTTAGTCACAAACAGGTTCCAGTGAAAGGCTGTAGTCATTATCTGTATTATCATTTTTAATTTCTTTTTGTGGTCATGACCAAAGAATAAATGAACATCTCACTTCATTTAAGCTCACAATGAAACAAATCTAAATCAGCCATTGTAAACTAAATCCTTTCTGTAGAAATTTGAAAACTGGATTTATAAAATGTATTATTGACACTAATAATAATAATAATAAAAACATGAATAGTTAGCTTTTTTTATTTATGTGATAAGCAATGTATTGTGTTGTTAAATTACTTTTTATGGCTGATACTGATTTGTACTAAAAATTATAAATAAATGAATCAATCCTATTTTAAATTAATTGTGAATAAAGCAGTTTGGTATGACAAAAAAATGCTCATGCACCAATCAAGCATTTCCATGTATGGAATGAACCAAATGGCCACAAAGGTTGCGGTGAAATTTATTCTCCATTCAATTGTATTTTGGTCCACCTATTGAGTATGGGGGTCATGCTTAGTCACTGAATCACTGCATAATTGAAGATAGTGTCAAAAAAGAAAAAAGTTTCCAAACAAACAACTATTGATCAGACTTATGAAGTCACACCAACCTCTCACTGGATATTATCTGTGGTCACCATTACTGTTTGTCCCTTTGCCATTAAATTATCCAGCAGCTTAATGTACAGCTCGAAAATATAAATGGCTAATATAATACAAAAAGGGCACGGTAATGAACTCATTAATCTTCATATTCAAAAACACTGAACAGATGAGATTTTAACAGGGAACTTGTTGATTAAAAAAAAAGAAAGAACGGAACAATTTGACAGGAGCATACCATGCATAGAAATGATCCTGCACTGTGGAAAAGAAAAATGTTAATAGCTGTGGTATCAGAGAGTGCCTGTGGAAAAAAAAACCCCTCACTGACAGACAATACATAAGATCCCAATTAGATAAGCTTTATTTCTGCTGCTCGCAAAACACACAGCACTTGTTCCCTTTTACCTACGTCGACGATTCTCTCTGCAGTGGCCCTCGGGTCAAAGAAATGACTGCGATAAAATGTCATGATGAGAGCAGAAAAATGTCACTCTTGTTAGTATTGGAACGTGACTTGAAAAATAATTCTTGGTTGCACTTTCCACACCTCCCCACACACGCATGTGCACACATTCTTTATCAATCTCTCTGGCCCATTGCAATATTAAAAGAAATCCCTCTGACACGCACACATAAACACATTTTGGCATATATCAAAACAGCACAGCTCAAATAGACAGCAAAAATAGACTAACCAGATTAATTACAGATAAAATGTCCAGCCGTCATGGCAACGAGTCAACAAAGTCAACAGTAATGACAGCGGAAAGGGCACAGGCACAGAGACACATACGCAAAAACACAAAACCCCAAAACAACACACGATTGGCACTTGTGCACACCAACTTGTGTGTGTGCCTGTAATGAAGCTGAATTCATTAAGCACTTGTTGTCACTTCACAGGAGGGTAGCAGGACACAGAGGGACATGTTGAAGGTGAAGAAAGTGTCTGGAGACTGGAGCCAGCTGGCAGAGTGATGGCAGTGTGGAACATTGGCTGAGCTGAGCAAACACATGGAACAAGCGGAATACATGTCAATTACATACCCGAGGTTACAAGGCTGAATCTCGGAATGCCACAAGAAATCATACTGTCACAAAAAAGTCACAAGAGGTCACACAGCTGGAGAGGTTCTGGGTAGTATGTGTTGTTTGGTTTGGTTTGGTCTGAACACAGCAATCACACTCAGGATCAGACCAAAACAACCACAACACAAGATTGTTTTCACAAAGTGTTCTTGTGTCCATCCCACACAAACACCAGATTGATTCTTTTGAGGTGTGGAAATGATCCGAATTAGTTCTCAACCAACTACAAGGTGATCTATTGATCTATTGATTGATTTATACCCAGAAAGGGCTATGTGCATATGGTTGATGTTAAGTAAACTACATCTTTGATTACCTGTAGCAAATCAAACAGAAGGGTCACGTGTCAAGCTTACTTAATATTCTAACATATGGAAGGTTTGCATCTTGTGGTCTGTGTTTAATAGGCACTCCATTGTACTGTGCAACAGTCAGAAGGCAGCGTATTCTGCCATTGCCCATGTCATTTAGCTATCCCTGCATAGTAAACCAAACCAAGGGGTTAGTGCCACATCGCAACAATTGACTCTGATTTGGAATAAGGCAAATTAACTACTGTTCTAAATATGAACCAGAATGACAGTTTTGCAGTTGGTGCCCTTTACATGTTTTCAACGATACAGGTGAGGTGTTTGACATATTCTCAGGAAATCCATCCAATTATTTTACATGTGTGCGTGCACGTGTAATCTCCACCCGACACCGTAAATACAAGAAATTTCTTTTTTTTTGTATCCACACCCAGACAGCTACAGCTTATAACTCATTCTGTTAAATAATTTGTTATGGGATTACGCAAGACAATAAATAGTGAATAATATTTTCTCTGGAAGCTTTATTTTCTGTTAAGTAGTTAGGATGAGAAAGCTGTTGACATGAGGAAACACTTGCCTTTCAAAAAACAGCAAGCCTTTTAGACAACAGACTAAAGAACGTGCATTTTTGGCAGTCCAAATTACAGCTATCAAGTTGTTTTCATGGATTTGCTTTACAAAGAAATGTCTGCCACTGCTTTGCTGACGCTCTGATGCACTTTTCATTGAATGTCATTTGTGTTTTTCTTGAATAAATCACTATTTGTTCAAAGGCAGACTAAGGAAAAACAAGTCATTTCCATCTTTGGCAGCATACACACAGTATTTCCTTGTAGCTTTTCTAAGTAAAGTATTGACAAATGGAAGACGAGAAATAAATGCACATAAAGGAGACTGTCTGGCAAATGAATAATAGACAACAAACCTCCCAAACAAAGATTCCTTGCACATTAGACAGGGAAATGCACATCTTCATGTTAAATACATTATTTCAGGTAATATCATTTAGAAGTGGCACTGAGGCTCAAGACACAATGGTGAAAGATATCAATTAGTACATTTTAATGCTTTGGAATACACAGTATTATGGATGTAAGCTGAACCAATGTGCATGAAATATGTAATTAAGATTTAATTCAATTTTATGGTACAACATAGCAGGAACTGATAGTTAAATTGGAAATATGTGTATATCAAACAAATGCATGATTGAAATCCTCTATGTGCATTTTGACTACTGATCAAATACACACAGTAACAGTTTTCAAAACAGAAGGAAGCAGACATTTTTCTTAACATGATGTGCAAACTTGTGCTATGCTTGTATTGTAAGGTCAATAAATTAATCTGCATTTGCTGGAATCTATTGAGGCATGTGTATGTTTTCCATCCCCCTCTCTCCTTTGCACTCTGTGCCTGCATGAGTATAATGCTTCTATGCGATGGACAGTTTCAGTGCTTATTAAAACAGAAGCATATAACATCCCCCCACTTTCTGAGGATTTACTATATGGTTTTGCTGGGACCAATGTTATTGGTTGCCTGTGAGCTGCCAGTCTTGATGCCAAATTCATGTGCTCACTACATAGATTAAAAATCTCCAAAGCGCCTTCGGCAACTCTCAGCATGCAATTAGCAAAGAATAACAACGCCATGTGGCATGTAATTAGCAATGGGGATCAACCTTCTCTCTACTTAATATGGTGCTGTGACCCCAACAAGTACCAAGAAAGTCAATTTAAGACCAAAAAGACAGAAGTGTTGCCAGAAAAGCTGTGTTAATTTCAAGAGATGTCTGACCTGGAGAGGTCATGACCAGCAGAACTGCTAATAAAGTCAGTTTATAAAAAAGGAAAAGAAATGTCTGCCATTTCCCTTGCTAATTATATGTTTATGTTAAGAGGCAACGCAGTTTTGATTGAGCTTTCCCTTATTGTTTGCTCTCCAGTTAAATCCACTTTGGCTAATCCTAAAGAACCTTGGCCATATTTCCCCAGACAGAATGCAGCTGTTGCTATACACCCCCCTCTGTATTAACCTCTCATACCCAACTCCCAATATCGACTGCCAGCGTTTACAAAGCGTCTGCACATTTTTGGTGTGTATTAATTTTGTGGTAAATAATATTTGTACCCTTGTGAACTTTGGGGAAAGAAGAAAGGAAGAGGTATAGTAACAAGGAGAAGGAGCATTTAGGAGTGTGTGTGCACCTCTCCTTTCAGTCACTCTCACAGGACAGAGATGATGATGAAGGGCAGTCACACTAGGAGCCAAATTTACTACGAATTTGCTGCTATATTTTAGGCGCACATAAATCAAACAGCGCTTTGTCTCTTTTACCAAGGGGCCACACTGAGGTTACAAAAGAGCGCCAGAACTCACGCCATCCCAAACATAACAAAGCTCCTGTTGATGTTGCCCTTCTGGAAACCAAACAGGGCTTTTATAATGTTTCCCAAACATGCTGGCTGCAGTTGACTGCTGTGATGTCCAGGTGATATCACCATCATCACGTGAGCGCCTGCACAGAAACAGAGAGCTTTAACTAACATAGCAAAGCCTGAATCCAGGACGTAGTAGTGGAATACACAGAAGTAAGCCATTGAATGCTTACTAGTTGCACTGCAAAAACGTTTTAAATTTGCACACTTTCAAATTTGTTTGTCAGGGGAGCAGAATGTATTCTATTCTATTCTATTATTAAAGGAATATTGTGTTTGACAGCCATGTGTCCTCTAGAAATGACAATACAGCTGGCATTTGTCAGCTGTTGGCTTTATTTCCTGTATATCATTTCTCCTCTCTCAGTGATGGACAGCTTCTTGCCCCATTTTAGTCATTTGGAAAAGGAATGTACAATTTAGTTTTCTGACTAAGTATGACAAAGAGTCATGCAAATTTATATGTTTGAAGCATACTGACGGCTTTACTCCAACACAGGAGTGTGTCAAATCACTGCTGGAGAGCAAATTTCATTTCTGCTTCCTAAACAGCTACAAGCAAGCTTTCTGTTGATAGAACGATGCACTCACTCACAAAAATATTTTGGCTGTATTACCCCTTGGGTCCCCTTGAGTATAAAGCAATCACTGACTTGGTAAAATGGCTGTGCAGAGTGCTGTTTACTGAAGTAACGTCAACATTTTCTGAGTTTGTTAATAAACAAAACTTTTAGTTTTTTCATTAAAGTTCATGTTTGCTGCCACTTAAAGCTGCCTGCTTGCCAAGTAGCTTTAAATTTGACAAATAAGTAAATGGAGGGGAGGAAAATAGTGGATTTGGAAAATAAACTGTAAAAATAGATAAGAGAGGACAATCAGAGAAAGGGCATACTATTTGGGAAGTTGTATGGCAACTTTGAGAATCTACCATATGCATATGCAAACACACAAACACACGCACTCAACATCTGCAGAAACAAGGGCTCATGTCTATCGGATGGGTTTAGGGAGAAAAGCTGGCCTCAGTATAATTATCCTGACACTCGTATGTACAGACACACAAGCTCACACAGCCATATCAGTCATAATTAAGCTGGCTCGCTGACAGACCCTCTGAGATTAAAAAGTCTCTGGGATGAATAATGAATTTTCACTCTGACCTTCTACAAAGGTCAGTTTATGGACACAGGATTAGGGAGATCTTGTTAATGGCGTAGAGGTAATCTGTGGTAATAGGAGCCAACACAACAGTTCCCAACATGGGGGAAAAAATTTGAAAAAAAGAACACATTGTTTTGTATTTTCTAATATTCATTAGTTGATTGATGTCCATTATGAAGGTATGGTATCTTTTCTATTAAGGTACTGTGTAACAACCTACTGCCAAAACACTGTACTATGGAAGATTCACAATTTTTAGTTATAGTCCCTGCAGACCCATGACATTTTTGATTGATTTGTCCTCTGCTTAGAACTGTGTGGGTGTGTGCAGGCTGTGCTCGATTGACATTGTCCCTGATAGGTTTGGGCCTCCTGCGATGGTGGGGCAACTTCAACCCTTATGACATTAAAAAAAAAAAAAGATATGTAATTTGCTAACTAGTCTAACTAGAGCAAACCCCCAGCATAGTTCCACCCATAGTTCAATCTAAACAAAAGTGTAATCAGTCAGAAAACACCTGTGTGGGTGTGCAGATTCTTTTAGAGCAAAAATGAATGGAAATAAGTGGCCATTCAATTATTCTGTGTCATTGAGCATAATCTAGAGGAATCTAAAAGAGAAGATTGTAAGTTTACCAACACATTGTATTGTACATTCATGCTACACTTTCAAATTCAATATTTTACTTTTGGGCCTTTTCAGATGGCATTTTATGATAAAATTGTTTCAGATGATAAGTAAATTTTACAGTGAGCTGAAATAGTTTGGCATTCACCACAGTGCCAACAGTAAACAGCGACTGATTTAACACTGGCTGATAATTTACTTTGCTGGCACCTAACTCATCTACATTCTGTTCCCAGGTGACCAGTACCAAACAACACACAGAATGCAATACAACAACACAGAATTGTCTCGATGCAGCCATCCTCCCTCTCCATATGGAACCAACCTAATAGTGATGTAGAGTTTGTCTGTTGTCTGGTACTACTGCATGACTCCGACTGACAGCCGATGTCTACATCTCATTAAATTAAGTTATAGCAGTAAATAAACAAACTCATCAGCACGTCTTTTTCAACAGCACTAAACCAATTACATCTTTGTTTGTCACATTTCTTTGCTACATCAAAAGATATCACTTGTTAACTAAATAAGCTATTATCAAACTGCAGATAATGCATACTAGGTCAATATATAATATACAATATATACAATAACATACAGAGGGGCACCAAACAACAATCACATTGTTTGGATCCCATCAACCATGACCCATAAAAGATAACTTGAAAATTCTATTTAACTGTGTTTAGTTGTATTGGGATCCTGCCAACCATGCCAATTTGCTGAATAAACCATTTGAGTCAGGTGTCCATCTAACTTGAGTATATTTAGAGATACACAGCTAATCTCATGACAATTACTGATCTGAGTTGAGGCTAATCATTGGGAAAGCAATGGGGGGCAGGCATCGGGGAAAGTTATTGAACATATTAAAGTGTTTCTGCATCTGTCCTGTCAGACACGCGGGCATGGTAGGGCATTGCAGCATGCCAGTCCCACCTCTAAGCTGACAGGACATTTTTGCCACTCAGTCCCTGAACTAAGCTCAAACTGGACCAGGACGTGTCCATGGAGCTCATATATGTACTGTATATGTGAACCGGCCGATATGACTCCAGTGCGACCTCAGGTAAGCCCTGTCTCAATGACTGATTTAGCCTTAGTCTAAGCAAAATTATCCCAATTCAACCTCCTACATCTATAGTCAGATTTACATATTGAAATAGTCTGTGCTAAATCATTACAGGTGATATAAGCCTTCAGCTGTGGTCCTGGATTCCGTTGTTGGGCCAGGAGCGGTTCTTACACTGAGGCAAAGGAACCAGGCAACCTCTGTATCTTTACATAAAGGAATGTATTATACATATATCGCCTTGGCTCTGTTGATGTTAGCGTTATTTAGACTACAAAAATACAGCTTGACATTTCAACAGTTCATGACCCAGAGCAGAGAACAGAGAGGCTTTCAAGGCAGTACATGTCCTGTGAATGTCTGACAAAGGGAGAGACATTGTCTTGAAGGGGGTTTAAGAGGTGACCAACTCTGTAGGAGTCTTCAGCTGAGACCAATTGATCCTGAACATTGATTTGATTAAATCTCTTTGTGCAAGTCAGTGGACAATGAATCTTTCTTATGTCTCTGCCATGTATTCACAAAATATAATTGAACTGAAATGATGAGGCAAAGAGAGAATTATTTTCTTTCATTTCTCCGCTCACACCAATAAAAAAGTCTCAACACATTCTTATTCTATCGTACCATATTGAGTGTTCTACGATGAAATTATACTATAGCATTGGTTTTATCAGTGACCAGTGAGCTTGAAGACTAATAAAGCCAAATCATAAGACAGCGATTACCCTGTTTTGACATTTGGCCTTTAAAAAAAAAAAAGAAATTCATTTTCTTCAATTGAAAGAAAAATAGAGGACTTTTTTTGCAATTTTTTTATAAATTTTTTTTGGAAGTAAATAAAACACACGGTGAATATTCTTGATGTCTATGTCTGATGCGGTTGGAAGATTTCTTTCAGGGTTTGTCCAGACCAGAAGGGAGCCCTGGTTGTCTACAAGGTCAGCAGCATAATACAGGCCTGCATGAGTCCCAGTTCTTTGGAGAAGGGCACCCCTTATTGAGCTGAATACCCATTCAAATAAAAGCCCAGCTTCAGGGATACACCAGCCAAGGATTTACAGAGACAGAGGAGGAGAGAAAATGATCAATTTAGAGGGAAATAACATGCAGGCCCATGTGCATCACGAGTTGGCTTTCAAGCCAAGTTAATTCAATGAGGCAAGCAATGTGTGCAGTCAGGGGTTATCAAAGTACACAACAACAAATATTACAAGACAACTTTCCCACTGATGTTTAACAGTGACCGAGTTGTTGGGAATGTTTCATTACTTTGAGCTGAAAAGAAGCTTGGTGCCCTGAAGTTAAATGAGAATGATAATCTGGGAGAGAAGACAATCAGGCAATCACATGCACGCTGACTGGCAAGTGACCTAACTTGCCTATTGAGAAAATCATCAGTACATCATTATGGAATGATATCAGTTTATTTTGCAATGTAATGTCATACTGTATCGAATGCATGTCTTTTATGACTCTCAAGAATAATATATGATTGTTTATTACTGGAAACCAAGCAGTACAAATCATGCAGCTGCATTAGCTTCTTATAAGACAATAATTGAACTAAAGAAAATTCTTAATGAAACCCATATTATTTGTGAATAATTTGCCACAGTAACAAGATTTAGATTTTTAGATTTAAATAGATCTCAATTGTTTGGATTCACAGCAGAAATTCCTAGAGTCATCTGGCATACCAGCAGGGTGGTGCTAATGGCACTCAAACCACAGTTTGAGAGGCGCTGGCCTAATGTAAATTGTTACCCTCACTATCACATTAGCAGTAAAGCTCCAAGAATTGTATTTGCAAAGTGCATCAGCGATTCATCTCAATTTTCTTTCAGGTTTATCAATATAGGACGATTTGACTCATTATTTGAGTATTTTCTTAAAGAGTTCACTGTAAAACTGTGACCACGTGTTCTACAATAAATCAAGCAATTTTAAATCTGATTGTATATTCAGTTAATCTGAACTAACCTTAACCTGAACCAAAAGAGTATAGTAAAGTTATGGTAAAATCCCATAAATGTGACAGTTACGGTTACCCTGGTTGATCTCTGTTCAGTTGATTATTTAGTTGGAAAATAAATGTGTGTGTAGGACTTACAGTATAGATAAGAAGTTACATAATACACTCAGGTTTCCTTCAGTTTTGATAAGCTACAGTATAAGGAATGATGGCAATGTTAAACATAGCAGTGAAACTTCTGCTGTAAGAAGTTGGTGGTGAAAATCCCTTGAAAGTGATGGTTGAGAATTTAGAAAAAATCCTTAGGTATGAGTGCTATATTAATCTCTCTTCATTTATTTTAAATTATATTGAATTGAGAGTCAATCTAACAGATATATTGAATCTCAACTTAAAACATAATGTTACATACCGTATTTTGTTGATTTTCTTCATTTTCAAACCAATCTGTCTTCCTCCATTTGTATCAGCATTCATTTTGTAAGCAGGGAAATCTTAGAGGATTTGCTTTGAATCATCTGTATTATTCAGTATATGTAGCTCCCTGCTGAGGCTGAGTGATGCTCAGAGTGTCTCTAGTCTTATTTAACCTGAAAATAAAACCCTCAGGTGACTTTGCGCTTAATCACATCATGCAAATTATGTCATTAATTTTTTTTTAAAACTTCAGATTAGATCAAAGGCACTGTCATTTTTGGGGAGGTGTAATTGCCACAGAGAGGGTACAAGAAGAACTGTAACTGCTGTGGTGTTGTGTGTCCTATCATCATTTATCAAACAGTCTTTAGTAATACACATTCATACTGTCAGGTGACATTCTTGTATTGTAAATACACAATGATGTTCTGAGAAAATGGAAAATGAATGTCAAAGTAAATTAGTGTAAAAACTATAACCCCAAGAAAGCCACAGAGGAACATACTTAAAGAGCAACTTCAGTAAGACTGTCACTAATAGTGAGATAGTGTGTGGTTTTACTGTTACTATTCTCAAGTAACACAACAAGAATTAAAATTAGAGTAGCTTTTTTTTTTTGCTTGCATGTTGAATGTCTGCTTTCCGACCAAAAGTTTTGAACTAAATTTGGAACAACTTTACCTGGAACTAACCAGAGAAGCAACTACGTGGTTCCATTGGCAAGTTCCTTCTTTGCAGAGTGCTTAAAAGTACCATGAACCTTATGGAAATTAGATCAAGTGACATCGATACTGTAACAACTGCATCCACAACACAAACACAGTGATATTGTCTTATGCAGTCAACGCAAAAACATTGGAATCTCATATCAACAATACAATGTTGGTAAATTGTTTTAGTTTAGTTTTGTACAAAACCAAGTTGAGTATGTAGAAATGGTTGTTGTGTATATCAGGATTTAAAAAAGTGCTTCTAGCTTGAGATGATGCACCACACTTTTATTAGAGTGGCCATTAAATACAACCTGTGTTTGGAGATCATCCACTCACCATTGTATTTAAGCCATATCTCTTCCTTGCTCTTTAGTCTGACAGTGAGAATCATTTTTTAGAAAATCATCTGTTTCTCTCTGGCTGCTGCCTAACAAAACCAAACAGCTTAAAAAACAGCTAGATGGTACCCACATCCAAGTTGGGATCAGGTCTCAGACAAACACCGTGCAAAGCAGTAAGCAAAAGAGAGAGGTAGTCCTCACAATGAGTTTTTTGCTCACAAAAGAGCTTCAAGGACCTTGCTATAATCGATAAACTTTTGAGAGCAAGTCTGTGGACTACTTTGTCTTTTGATTTCTGCTTCCTAACAGTTAAGAAAACTAACCAAAGTTTGAACTCAAAAAGAGGCAAACAAAAGCAGCACAAGTTCACACACTATTTTATTTGTTCAGAAAATGATAAACCCCATGTGGATGAGGACAAGCAGTGACCCAGACAAAAGTCAATGACCTCCCTCTCTTGTCGTCCCCACCGCTGTGACATTTTCCTTTTTGTATACTTCTCATCATATGCACCAATTACCGGATAGAAACACACTCACCCACCCATACACACCCACGCGCGCGCACGCACGCTC
>OMOW01104992.1:0-13323 GCA_900312555.1 Lamprogrammus exutus
CACGTATATACACACATGTATATTATATGTGTGTATATGTATATATATGTGCATATACGTATATATAGATATGTATATATATATATATATGTGTATATGTATATATGTGTGTGTGTGTGTGTGTATATATGTAGTTTTGAGGTTGTAGTCACATCATGGGCTTTGATAAGAGCTATAGATGTCTTTAGAAGCATCTGACAACCTTTTCAAGATGACATGTCTTGTCCTGAAATGGATTAACAGAAAATTAATCAGTAACAATTTTGAATAATTGATGAAGTCATTCATCATGTAAAAATACCACATTTATTTGACTTTGGATTTTTTTCTTCTTTTTCTTTGTTTCAAGTTTTGAGTTTTTTGATGGTTGGTGAGACACAATATGCAATTTGCAATCTGATCTGTGCAATCAATGAACTTGTGTTGGCCACTTTACAATGTTTCAGAATAAATAAAAACAGATTGATACTAAAAATGATTTAGTTGCCATCCTATTCATTGTTCTGTTTTAGCTGAGAGATATAGAGCAGTGAATCAGGAATACATTCTGCTTCAGATGATTTTCCTGAACTAAATACCTAAACATTCTTAGGACAAAAATAAAGACATTGAATTCTGGCAATTAGTAATTACAGTCTTTTTTTATTTGTATTGGCTTTCAAAACCCACATAGGTTGAACCTCAGTTTCAGTTCTGCAAACATGTCTGCATCCTGTGGTTTATGTGAACTAAGAGCTTCCTAAAAGCATGCCTAATGAGGCTAAGTGTGACGCTTTCATATGTCTTTTGTGAACCTGCAGCAGCATTTCTCACTCTCACATTAATCCGTTCTGTGTATGTCTCCCAGCAGGGCTATGTCCTCGGCAGCCGCCACATCTCCATCTGTGGACAAAGTGGACGGATTTTCACGGAAGTCTGTCAGGAAGGCCAAGCAGAAGCGGTCACAGAGTTCGTCCCAGTTCCGCTCTCAGGGCAAACCCATAGAGCTCACGCCCTTGCCACTGCTCAAGGGTAAGAGGATGTGTGTGTGTGTGTTTGTGTTATGGGTTTGTGGGGTGATAACCCAGCCTAGATACAAAATGCATATTTTTGTATATTCATATCAGAATACACCAAGTAACACCCAAATAATAGAACCCCACAGTGACCCTTGTTAGCTGATGGTTTTAGTATCTGGTGGAGTGATATCATGGGTCTGAGGTGTTTGATTAGTAGTCCTGTTGTAAAATCCTTGTTTCCATTCCCCATTATGCTGTGATTGTGCCTGAATGGCAGAAAGTTTTCATTTGGAAGAGCATCGCACAGGGTGTCAGACTTTAAGACAAGAAGCGGAGGCTGTTCATATTGTAAGCAGCAACAAAGGAGTCAAAGCAGTTTTACTTGCTCACCTTACAATCACACTCTTGTGTCTTGAGGTCTAACTGTAAACCTCAACGTGAGCATCTCTATTTTTCGCCGACCTTCATACACCGTAGGACATAGGCCTCCCTGATGTTTCTCAGCATCTCCGCCCCAGTCTTGCTGCAAGTTGTGTGGATTTTTGCCCTCAAGCTGTACGAGGTCAAAGAGCTTAGTGGCATAACATTTGTGTGGCCATTAAAGTCATCCTGCTTATGATGGGTTTCAATACGTCCCTCTGGACGGACTTTCGCTGACTCGAGCATAGATCCTGATTCAAGGAACTAGGTATAGATGGGCTTAGGCAGGGAACAAATCAAAGCCTAAAATGTTAAACGCTATTGACCTCAAGTCTCTCTTACTAATACCTTTGGAAGAAATAGATAAAACAGAGTATTTATTGACTTTTGGGACACCCTGAATATGTAAAAACTGCGGCTAAACATGCTATCTTTGTGTGACAGTTGTTGTATGCTTGCTTTGTTCTACCCAGTTTTAAGTGATGAAATCCCCTCTGACATTTTCACACACACACACACACACACACACACACACACACACACAGCCAGTTTCACTCTGTAGTACGACACATTACAGAAACTTAAGATGCTTCAACTACTGTAGCACTGTGAGCTTTAGTGAAACTGCTAAAAGCCCCTTTAGTTTGTGAGTCTATACAAGTAAGACGCTAAGTGCTGTAAAGGGATCACAGATTAAAATAAAATTTCTTGAGTAAGGCTCCAAAAAGTGATAGTTGTCAAGTCTGGCTCTGTTAGGCGTGACATTGTATTGCAACTGAAGTCAGTTTAACATAACGTCTAATCATTGAAATCAGACATATGCTGGTGGAAATATTTCCCAAATCTTGAATGACAGAAAACACTGCAAAATAACTTTTAGCACCTTTCAAAGATTGGAGAGAAGAAAAAGGTCAACTTTAATGATAGTGAGAAATCTGTTAAACTCAGGATGTTCTGTTAAATTCTCCTTAGGTTCATTTAAATCTAGAAACAAGTCACTCTAAATGACAGTAGGGCTTATCTATGCTGTTTCTGCTTGCTCCAACATATCATTGAAGCTGTGTGATTCCTACACCTACAGAAATATTCAACCCTAAGATGCCTTGTTTTTATGTCTGCCCTCTTAGATCTAATACAATAAAATGTATACACCTTTCCCTGACATTCAGCCTGAAATATTGACATCTTTTGGGACCTTTCCTCAAACAAGACAACAAACAACATTTAGATATCTAGATTTCTTAACTGGTAAATAGACATAGGTAGATAGATAGATGTGTAAGTCTTCTGTTGCTCCTCCATGTTGTCCTGGATAGGTGCCGACTGTGTTGTAGGAAACAGAAAGATCCTGCTGCGTCTGTCACACTAGCCTCACCCTTACTCCAGCTGGCCTGTTAACACGAAGACTCACTGTCAGTGTGATCGTCTGCTTTCTGTCTGCCGAGCTCCTCTCCCAGAACTGTCAACACATCTTTAACCCACGTTGAGAAATCATCACAAAACTGGTGCAGCGATGACTGGATGTGTGCAGCCAATCACAGTGGATCAAACTATTTTCCTGACACACTCTGTCTGGAGTCTGGTTGGACAGGCCTTGTCTGAATGTATGTTGTATTTCCATGTCCACGCGAATGTGTGTGTGCGTTTGTGTTTGTGTTAGCTGCATGCCTAGACAGGTAGATCACAGGGCTCTATGTCTGTGTCACTGAGAAGGCAGGACTTTGTGTCAGCAAGTGTGAAAGATTGCACACCTTAATCTTACTCTTTACTTTATTGGTAGTTAATCAGCTTTGAATGATTACACTGTTACAACATACAGTATGGTCTGTTCACGGTTTGTATGTATGATGTTCATCATTTTCATTCACCATTTGTTTATGATTTATTAATTATGATTTATGAATCATAAATCTGGGATTCATGGCCCAGATTTTAAGAAAAGTGAAAGGAGGATTTTCACACAGATTAGTGTTTATGTTCTGGATAGTCAACAAAGGTTCCCTGCTGAAAGTGATCTGGGGATGTTGTGATCATCAGTACCCTTAGCCACCGATGGTCATGTTTGACAAGTGTCAACACAATTCTGTCAAACCACTTCCTGGTTCCTTCTCAGGTTGAGGCTCTGCCCTGCTGCTTCCCAGGAGGGCGTGTCCCACATCCTCAACAGGAAGGGATGTGTGTGCTCCAATTGCACTCAGTGTTCTTTTTGTAAACATCTCCATGCTATCAGCAGAGACACACACAGACCCTCACTCACAGTCTTACTGTTGATCTCATCACAGAAAAGGACTCTTGAATACGGCATCATGTATCCTAACAGTGTAAGGTGTAAAAATCTTTTAAAAAAAAATCTTTATGACCGCATATGTACAGATTACAGTGTTGCTGCAACCCTAATACAATAATGCATCGAATCCATAACAACTTTTGGCCCAGTTGTTTTCATATCAAATAATCTTTTATCTGTTTTTGGAACTAAAAAGGTGATGGATTTCCTTTTTTCCAGATTCAAGATGAGGTGTTCTCTGCTTTGGTCATTGTTGTATCTTTCAGTGTGTTAGGCGCTGTTTTGTTTCAGTCAAATGGTGCAAGTTGCATATTCAAAGGCTGTGATTTGCTTTTGGAGTCAATGGGGGATTACAAATGCAATAACAAACACTTGAATATCACTAAACGATGCAACAGTTTATCTTTTAAACAAAGGCTGCATTTACACCATCAGGTACTTGTAATCCAATCATGATTTTTGCCCACATGTGGCATTGGATATGCAACAGTAAAGAAGCCCGTGGAATCAGATCTTCTAATATCCAATTTGGGCCACATTTGTATGTGGAATTAATTCTGATATGCATCAGTATCTTACGATGTGACTAAACACACACCGAGGGAAATTCATAATGCACAGTGCCAGCTTCAACAGGCTGCTACGGGCGAATTGCATCACGCAACCTCATTCATAAAAGCCTGTTACTGGCCATATTTAGCTTTTGCCCTGAAAGAGGGGTTACTAAAGTATTTCCCCATTTGCATGACTGGGAAGTTATTCATAAAACACACTGTCATGCTGTTTGAGTCTGATGGTGAATTATAGCTGAATTAAATCAGGGTAATGTTTTAAACTGTATTTACCTCACGTGTCGTTGATCAATAAAAATTCCCACTCAGCTGATTAATTAGTTTATTGGTGGTGAGTTTTGATCTGATCTATGGCGCTTTTTTAGCAGAGTTGCACCTCATTCATAAAGTTTCTGCCTCTCTGCTCTGCATCTGTTTCACACACACACACCTCATCCCGCCAATGTGTCAATGTAGCTTTTACGCAAGAGAAAGCAGTATCTCGTGCGGCTCTTACATACGCAGCAGTTCATTAACATGCTGATTTTCATTGGCTTTCACCTGGCACACCCCTTCCAACTACGTATAGGTGATGTTCAGGGGTGGAATTTCAGCCTAAGCTGAGGTATGGCAGCGTTGGGCAAGTTAACCCATTTGTCTCTCAGTAGATACTTTGAACACACGCAGGTGAGCTGGAAGAGGCAACTCGCTTTCTGTGTAAACAAAAAACAAAATCTTGATGATGTGTGAGTGACGCTGTATTGACTAATATTAAATAGATTCATATTAAATCCATTTCCTAGATTTTTTAGAATTATTTTCTCAAAGCCAAGGTATGGTAACTGCCATACATTGCCTTACCCAAATTCAACCCATGGTGATGTAACGTCAGCCTGCTAATTAACATTAGAGAAGCTCTGTGAATGAGCTGACATTATTGTGCCTCATATTAAGCACGGGACTGAGTAGTTAATTGATTTTCAAAAATGAATTCCCCCATGTATGATTAAATGCACATTAAAAGCTTGATTTTACACAGAATAAGGCAGTAAGTCTTTTTACCCCTAAAAGTAATATAAACACCAGAATTTGATTGAAATCAGCATAAATCGATGTAAACTTACTCTGACGAACAGACCTAGATTATGTGATTGTAAATGGATTCAGACATGTAAACATCCTAACCAGAGTAAGCCACCTCCACCTAACAGACTCTCCTCATACTTTAAATAACACATGTTTACTAAGCAAATAAATGTGCTTATTCTTGCCTCCAAAAATTCTCAGTACACTGTGCATGTAAATGTAGTTAGGTCGCTATTCCTTGCACATCTTACACATAATAAAAGTACTTATACCGTGTCCACATATGAGTGATATAGCAGCAGAATGACTACATAGAAAATAGTCAGTTTAATGCATTGTTTGAATAGAACAGTTGCAGTTTTCAGTTAAACATTTATTTGCTTTATCTGTGCCTGAGTGACTGAACACGGTCGGCCTTTTTCCTCACCTCCCTGCTTCACTTTCACACATTCACTTCACATTCACACTGTTGCACACATTCTCACCTCCACTGTACACTCACAGTCTGCTGGAGCTCTGCCTTCAGCCCCGTTCAGGTTCTTCAGGGGTTGTTTCCTCAAATAGCAATACGGTCAGACATGTCGCCGATAACAGATTTCTGTGTTAGTTGTCATGCCAGTCTGCTGCTTCTTTACTGCATTCTTTCCTAGATGAGACATATTTGATCTTGTGAGAACACCAACTGTCAATTCATAAGTTTTACAATCAAGGGTGTTCATCACTGAGGTGTGGTTTCGTGCATCTTTGTAGCAGAGTTGATTGAAGGTGGCTCTCAAACTGTCATTGTTGACCTTCTGCCTCTGTATAGATGGACTCTGTGAGTGTGCTGGATACGGGAGGGTCTGTGCATTGAGAGTGATATGTTACTGTGATGATAATGGCGATCATCTGTAATGGTGAAATGTTTTTATATCAACCAAAATTCTGGTCAAATTCCACTTTTTTGTTTGACACCACATGCCACATACATTATGTTTAAAGAGAAAATCATGACACGGGGGAACTGAAAATATTGCTAACAAAACCACAATAATGGCTGCAGTGGAGGATTCAGAGAGAGTTAAAGGTGACAGAGGGATTATGGGGATTTAGAAATTCTCTGATGGTCATAAATGTGCAGAAATCCTCTTAACGGTCTGATCAAAAAGTGAGATGGAAACAATACAATGAACCACTAAAGGAAATGAAGAGTTTTCTTTGTAAGGTAACACAAAACACTCTTGACCAGGTCCTGGCAGGAAGACAGTGGGGGCTGCTGTGGACTCATTCAGCCCGTAAACGTATGCACACTGCTGTCTGTGATGCTTTTGTTTTTTCCGCAAGAGTGTCCTTTTGTTCATCCTAAACCGATGAATATCATTTCCGCAGCAGGCATACCATGGCCTTCAGTGGTTGAGTGTCTCATTCATTTATCTGGATTTGAGTCAGGAAACCTTCATCTGGTCACAAGACAACATCCCTGCCCTTTAAAAGACTCCCCTCACTCCATATATGTCCACCTAAACCAAGTGGAAGGAGGAGGATTACGTTCAGCTCTCCTGCTTGTCCGTTGTGAACTTTAGGCCACTGATAAACAGTGAAATCACCCTGTTGAATGCCAGAAAATGTTGAGAAAGCCCTGTGTAAAATCACCGTCCCAGCAAAATTGAATTAATAAATCTAATCAGCCGTCGTAGACCAACAGTGCCGAACTCAGATGACCACAGCACATGTTCGCCTCACAAGGACTTCATCACTATTAAGCTGCCAGGAAGATGCATATCAGGCATTGCTTTATCTTATTAATTATAGGGGAATATTTTATACCATCATTCAGAATCATTTGATTGTTGTGTTGTTATTATTGTATCTTATTAATGGGTTTATGCAAAGCTTCGGAAAAGGACAACTTCCATTATATTTGAAATGGGATTTCCTGTTTTCTCGCTTTCTATTCATTTTATAATTCAAAGTCTAACCTTTGAGTCCCAAAAATACTACAATTTACCATGAGAGGAATCACTACCTCAACTGTCAACCATGTCTCCTGGCATGTGGTGGGAGGCAGGATTGGGGTGCAGCAGGTGGAAAGTGGGAGGCATTCAAATTTTCACACATGTACTTAAAGTTCCTCCTATTGTTCAGGACAGCTGAATGTGAAGAATGCATGCATGAAGCAGGACAAGTTGAATGCAGGACAACTTTGCCTCTCAGCACCTATGTCCTGTTGTTCGACTAGAACTTAGCTTCTTAGCACTTGTTCTCTCTGCACTAGATCTTTGCTTGTGTTGTATTCAGATCTCATATGTATGTCGCTTTGGATAAAAGCGTCTGCCAAATTACTAAATGTAAATGTAAGTTGTTATGGAAATTGTCCTCCTCAGACCCAAGTAACTTTCCCATGTGACTTCCTGTAACATGTTGGCGACAAGCAGGATTTCCAGAAGAAACGACATGTTATTGGAAGAAACCTCTGGAAATTGGATTGGACTGATTCAGAGATCAGGGAGCTCCCGTCCATCAGGGCAAATGACAAAATAGTTTGTCAAATCAAAGGAACAGTCGGAGATTCAGTCGTTTTCAGCTAATAACAGCCAAGCTAAGTGGCATACTATTTGCGTCACATCCTGCCTTATTATTCCTCTACTTTGTTCTCTATGTGTTGGCACTTGGCCAAGCAGCTTTTGGGTGCCTTGCTGCCACCCACCGGTTTGGAGGGAGGATCGAAACCCCTGTCTGACCAGGAATTTCAGGTTTAAGTGAGAACAAGACTGTGGCAGCTGTTGCCCTGCACTTAGCTGCAAGTGTGAAAGGGGAAGTGAAGGAACATTCCAGCAGCAGGTTGTCCAGCTTTGTTCTGCTATACATCTGTGGAAGAGGCTCAAGATTCCACCCTCTCCACAATCATACAGGCTGCTGCTTTAAGTTATGAATCTGTCATGACATTTACATGCATGTTAAAACTTAAGATAATAAAGATTCTTCTCATATTAAGCAGCGTGCTGTGTATATACAGAGAATCAGGGACTCCTGTTTATTACGTCCACCAATACGTTTTATTGTCTTAATTATATAGGGTGTTTGTAAACTACTGAGTGTTACATATCAGAGTGATATTTAGGATTTGCATGAACTAAATCACTCATGCGGTTTAAGGTTTTCTCTTTTCCTTCTTTCTGTTGGAGTGAGTCACTTTGTTAAGCTTCTGTCTCTCCAAGTACGTACATCTCTCTGGTGTCTTGGTTGCATTCTGCCCTAAAGTACACAGCAGCAGCAGCTGAAGTGGGCATATCTGGACATAAGTCATCAACACACACACAATCACATAATCCCCCCCTTTCTTCCTCCTTCCCCACTAACATGGTTCAGTCTTCATCTCAGGTTAGGCTCCTGCCAAAAACGACAAGCAAGGCCCTGGTAATGCACGGCGGATTACACAAATCCCATCATTGACACTGGGACTCCTTCCCTAGACGTTTAGAGGAAGACGAGGAGGGTGCAGTTTCCTCAAGGGGAGCCCCAGGAATGAGGATGACGCACACTGTAAGAATTTTCACAATAATTGGTGAAACACGGTTGAAGTGAACAGCGGCTTTTAAAAGCTTGAAATTAGGAAAGTCCCTGCATTGACAATCTTGGTGCTAAAGGTGAACTGCTACTTGGGCTGTGACTTAAGTTATACAAGTTTAGACATTTGTCTTTGTTTGTGTCTGACAAAAACACCCAAACTTGATGTTTTAAGTGAAGCTGGTTTAGGTGTAATAAATTGGCTATGAGTGAGTGAAGTTATCACAAGCACACCATGGTACTCTCACGTCATTGTTAAAGGTATTTAACATGCAAGAACATGCTCCCAGTTCATAATGTACGCGCTGACTCCACCGGATTAGTGTTGTGTCTGGGAAAACATTGGTCCAGGAATTGGCTCATGACTAATAACCTCTTCTTCTTCATATCCAATGAGTATTGCGGTCATATAGTAGTTGGTTATGACAAAGATATACAGTGTGACTGATGTTTGATAGGGTTGTGTTGCATTTGTCTTTTTAATACAGTATACCTGTTACTTGCGTAAACCTGAAAGGTAGAAATGGTACGAAAGCAGAGTCTGCATTCTGCCACAATCAGCCATCAATCTGCTCAGTGTGAGTAGAGTGACATTTGACCCCTCCATGAACACATGTTTTGTAGGCTGTGAAGTAGCAGTTAAGCTTTAGTTTTCATTTAGAGCCACAAGTCAATTTGGGTTTCTGTGTAGAAACGTCAAATTGGCAGTTTGAATTCCAGAATAGCTGAGAGCTATTGGCAGGCTGCTTTCGAACAAGGCATTGAATCCTCCTGTAGAAGTTATGTTACACACTGGCAGTTGTACTACACAACACCCATACTGTACAACAGTGTGACTGTAAAGCAGAGTGCTGTTTAAACAAACACATGGTCGTTCAGTCAGCATGCTCTGAATAAATCCTTAACAAAAAGCTGAACACTTGAAATGCAAATGGAAGCATTGCCAGCTGCCTGTAGAGCCCCAAGAGATTTATTTTATGCTACTGCTGTCACAAGTTCATGCATAGTTTTTACGTTTTCTCCAAACTAATAAACATCTATAAGCACAAGGAGAGGGCAAGAAAAATTGCCTGTTAGCTCCCTGGTAACTAGGAGAGTTGGCATAGCAACTACACATCACTGCTGGCTGAGCTTTGTGGGAATTGTCAGCATGGTTGGAATCACACTGCCTGGATGAAGCCACCCAACATATAACACTGTATATTGCAATGATATTATGTCATTTTGTCAACATATCTATGATCAGTAACATCCTCAAAAATTCGGACAGTCTTCCAATCGCTGTTTTTGACCAATAAAGGGTCAAAATGCTGTTTTCGTGTCCTGCTCCGGTCACTTCTTTATTTTCCTCTCCTGGGTCGTCCTTTTCCTCTTGCCACCCTGACGTAAGCAGTAGTTAAGGCTGGTTTGTACTTCTGCATCGGAACCACGGTGTACCCCTGACGCCGGAGCCCTCCTGTCATTCAAATGCTTGCACAAGGGTGTAACCATGGGCCAAATGTTCACGTCCACCTTGTGTAGGATGACTTATCCATCTCTGGCTTCCCTTTTTAAAAGAAAGGAGTAGAAATAGAAGCAAGGAGAGAGAGAGACTGGGATGTACAATGCTGCACAGCCCACCCCTGGCTCTCTCTGTGTGGTTTCCTCTGCTCTGTGTTTGGCCAATGAAGCCCCCCGACACGTTGCCTCTTTCTCCCTCCCCTCAGGGAAACCCGATCCATGAGGTGTCTCTTTACATTTTTCCAGCCTGTCCGCTACAAACAACCCACAAGAGGAACGTGGGTCCTGTAAACTTCTGTGCTCCACATGTTCGACTTAAATCGGCTCAGTTTGCGACTTTCATGAATCAGTTTTGTACCGTTGGTGGCCAGCAGAGATCAGGAAACCTGATTAAGTGAGTGGTAGTGTTCATGTATGTGTGTGTTGGTATGCATGCTAGCTGGTACAGGGGCACTGAGTGTTATAGTTAGCCTTTGCTGTCAAGGGCTGCTGGTTCCACCACTGAGCCCTCCCTGGCATGTCTATGTGAGGCAGATGGAAAGGTAGACTTAAAATGGAATGGGGATGGTAACACAAGATGAGTGTTTTTACTGGCCGAGTGAAGAATGGAAAGTTGACTGGTGAAAGTAGTGTGTTTTATCCTTTGGCTGCACTGTGATTAGCGTTGCTGGCCCAGGTTTGAACCCCATTAGGACTGATTTCTCTATGAAGTTTGCATGTCTCCCTGTCTCCCGTTTTTCTTTTGGGTGCTCCAGTTTGCTTTTGTCTGAATAACATGAACGTTGGGTATTAGAAATCCCCACGCCATAGTTATTGGTAGAGCTGAACGATTACGAGAAAATATTGAATTGTAATTGTTCAGACCATTATTATGATTGCGATTCCAATATTGTCGGAGATTTTTGATGTTGCTTCGTGAAGTCCTTTGTGTCTTTGCATACTAGCTTATTCTGGTAAACATTGCCACCTGCACCTCCATGCCCCTTGTGTTTAATTAAACTCATGCACTTGTTATTGCATTGGAATTCAAATTAAACACTTGTTAAAATGACACTGTCAATACATTAAAATTGCTGTCTTTCAAACTGTGATTGCGTTGTAAAAAAACAATTTAGCTTTAGTCCTTAATGGTCTCAGAAGTGGAGTTGGTCCCTTGTTGCTGTGCTGTGGCTTTCCTTCACTAATAAGTAATAATAGTAAGAACACAATTATTAGTTAGTAGGTCAGTCCAGTCAGAGGGAGAGTTGGATTCTTTAAGTGTTTGGTTTGTAGTAGAACAAGTGTTGACATTCAAGTCAATCAAATTCAATCCCAAACAGTAGAGATTAGCCCGTGTTTATAGTTCACATGTCTATTCTGACACAACACAAACAGACACATGCATACACACATCGTTTGGCCATCATGACTCTGCAACAGGCTTATAGAAACACGTGGCCTGTCTGTGGTGCAAAGAAAGCATCGCAGGACATGGTTGCAAGTTAAGAGCTGAGGTGACGGACAGGTTCTCTCTGGGCTTTTGTTTGGTTGCGTTGTGCTGGGTGGTGCTCCTGGCCACAGGAATGCAGGCTATGCTAGTCCTGTTCCTCTTACCTGAGCTCATAAATTCTGTCTGTCTGTGAATGTCCTGGATTGATTGTGCTTTGGCCTCAGAAGCTTTCACGTTTCAGTCATTCAGCTGATGCTCTCAATCTGCAGCTACTTGTGACCTGCCAAACCACTGTCTTACTCAAGGAAACTTTGACATGACACATCAGCTGTCACACAGCTCAAACCTGTGACCTTTCAGTTATGTGAGGGTCTCTGCAACCAGTGCTAAACAACGCCACCCTGTATACTAATGTCACACAACTGAAGCATAAAATGATTTTACATTCAGAAAAATACAGGGCAAAAATGATTAAATTACAGACGAAGAAGAATAATTGAAAAGTTTGAGCTGTTGTTGGAGTCGGCCACTTCTTGGCTGTAGACTTAGAGATGAAAGCTTTTGGGCGTACATTTTAAATTTCTTTTGTATATTGTAATAATTCATATCCAACAAAGACAAAAGAAAAAAACATCTGTGTAGGAGCTTTTTGGTCTATAGTCAACCATGTTAAATCATGACAACTGCATAGTAACGTAACGTCATGTCAGTACTTCACATTCCTTCTACATTGCAGCAAGCAAATGGATGATTGGTATCAAGTAGCACATAATTTATGGTCAAATTGTCACTGGTGGTGGTGTTTATTGCTTAGCATGGACTGGTGTGAAAAGAATGTAAATAGACATTATTGCAGCTCATGTTTGCACGTAGAAATCATTAGAAAATAGCAACCGTCAATAGAGATCAACAGCACAGAGACCATGGAAATTACTAATTGGGCTGTCACTATTCATTATATTGGTAATCAAGTTCTACTAATTACTTTGATTATTAATTGAGGAATCAATTGTTGAAGAATTTATCATGTATATTATTTTTTCTGTTCTTTATTTAATTTGCCATTTATCATTTATTTCATTAGACCATTAAATTGTGCATTATCACTTTAAAGGGAACCCCGACTATGAAGGCATGTAGGTTTTATCAGATTAACGAAGTCATTATCTTTATAAACGTGGAATATAAAACACTTAAAACGTTGAGGTTTTTTAAAAATGTTTAATAAGTTTTGTCACTCGTACGTCGCCATTATTGTTTACATCGCAATGCAGTCTGGGTAGTGACGTCAAAGGGTTGCTCAGTGGCAACTGCAGCCCAACAGCGAGAGAAACTTGTCGTCGGTCCAGCCTTTTTCATTTGAACCCGAGCGAAACATTGGCGAGAATGACTCGACTGAAGACAGACTTCTAAATGAAGATGTCGGGAGATGTTCGGAGGCGACAGTGGGGCATAATCTATGGCGTCTGTGCGGCCACTGCGTCTCTATGCCAACCGAGACGGAGA
>OMOW01105011.1:0-12349 GCA_900312555.1 Lamprogrammus exutus
GATAACTCTATCCTCAGATTACAGAAGTTCCCATGCCCATCCACGATCCGGGGCAGGAGGCTTATCAAGTGGAGGAAGACGAGGAGACGAAAGGGAGAGCTCTCACAGGGAACCAGGGTCTTCAAGGGCCCTTGTTCCTACAGAGCCTCAGCATCTTGGCTTGTGTCATGTCCACCTTCGGGAACAGCAGCAATTTCAAGAGCTGCAAACAATGGCTGAGGCTGAACTTGATATCAATAAGAACTTTGTTTACCAGAACCCCCAGGTCGGCCCCGCACCAAATCTGACCCCACCTTGCAGAGTACAGAGGAAATAGCTGAGGTTTCAGAGAACTTAGCGGTGGAGAATACAAGTTTTAGAATTCGAGCTCAAACAGTGAGCCAATCCCAGAAAACGTCTAGATACTTCTGTGACTCCTGCAAAGCCAGGTTTAAGGCAGAGGGTCTATCGATGGCAGTGAATTGTAGTGGGAGCTCAGGAAAACACTGCTCCAATTCTTGTGCATCCCGAGATGGAGGTGCCGTTGACCTCATGGCATTACCTCCACCAGGGAATGAAGAGGAAGAGGCAGATGATGGGGGAGAGAAGCTGCAACCACCACCTCCTGCTATTGCTGCCCCACCACCTGGGTTCAGGGACAACAGCTCAGATGAGGATGACGCTAAGAAAGGGAGAAAAGCTCGAATAAGTGCCAACCCAGGGGCCACATCCGGAAAACTGGCCCAAGCCAAGGAAGATGTGCCTGTGACGCTGATTGACAATGTGACCACAAGAACAGTGCGAGATCATGCTCAGGAGCTTGATGATGCTCTCGTGTCCACCTTGCAGGCACTAGAGGCTTTGGCAGCTTCTGAAGACTACCCCCATCACCCTCAACAACCAACACAGACTGCAGGTTAACATCTGAGTCATGCCGCAGCCCACATTTCACTCGCAGTATAGACAGTAGTATTAATTATGTGTGTGTGAGTGAGCGAGAGAGAGACATTAATCAACTAATTAACCTAACCTGGGCAAACAAAATCAATGACTATTTGCATTGTTAAATGGAAAATGGAAAAACAAAGGGTTCTACATATATGAAAAAGACACTTCAATTGTACCACACAAGCTTGTCAATAGCAAGGGAAGGTGCTGTGTTCTAGAAGCTAAAGTAGAGGCATGCACAGTATTTGTCATTTAATCCAAAATTAACCCCTTAAACCCGGAAGTAGAAATACACTGTACTCATAATTCTTGTTCAATGGAACTCATTCTGGAAGTCAGCATCGAATGATACATACTTTTTTTCAGGAGACCCCCTGGAGCAAAATCTGGAACATTAACTTTGTGGATTGTTCAGTACATCACGATTTAGCAGGCAAAAACTGAGACTGAAAACAAAACTCTTCATGCCCACTCAAAGGGACTGTCTCTGGGTAAGGACAGGCACTATCCCCCTTGCCCTGTTCTACAGTTCCACTCAGTGGTCAGTCTGAGTTATGGTCTTTAACTCAGACAATCTGGAAGTCCCCTTAATCATCAGGGTTTTTTTTCTGTTTGTAGCAATCATTTATATTTTAGACTCATCAAAAAAAGTATGGGGTCTGCTCGGGCTTAAGTGGTTAATTGAAAGCTTGTATGTCTGTCTGTGTGAGTGTGTGCATAAATTGCAGTATTTTGTGCTTTGTGATCAAGTTTAATCCAGTCCAGCTGAAAATGTTTGGTTCAATAATCAAAATTGAAAAAAACATAAATATGATACAATTAATATTTATATTATTAATGTTTTGTTGATTCTTGATAACTCTAACGGTATGCTGTGTTCCCTTCCTACTCAGGCCTGATTGTCTTAGCTGCAATTACACCCGAGTCATCACTGGACTCTGGCCATGAGACCAACTCCTCTGAACTGACAGATGTATCTGAGATGGTGTCTGCCATGAAGCAGAATCAGAACCAGGCCTACTTGCTGGCTCACCACATCAACAAGGAACGTATCCTCTGCCGCCGTGACTTTCCCCTGGCTATCCCTGGCTGCACTACAAAGACCATAGGGACTGGGGCCTTCTCTGTGGGTCAGATTCGTGCTGGTTGTCCGCCTAAGCAAGTAATCCTCAGCAAGACAGTTCCGTTTAAAGTCAGCCCCAGTCAAGACACTGCAACACTCAGTGTTGTGGCAGAACAGGGGGGAAATCAAAACGCTCAGACTGAACAGAAGGCAGATATGAAAACAAAACCAGAGTCCACCAAAGCAAACACCCAAGTTCCCCCTTCTAAATCACCAGATAAACATAAAGCATTAGATCCATCACCTACAGCCCAAGTCAGCAAAGATCTGAGGATATCTAGTTCCCCTGGGGATACAAAGAGCCAAAATCTTTCTGCGGGTGTAAAGGGGAAAACAACAGCACCTCTTAATACAGACCCTAACAACAAAGCCTTACCTATCCTCTTGCCTGTGGACAGAACTGCCTCTGCCAAAATTTCCCCCACTGATATGTGCCACGATGCCAAGACTGCCTCTAGTGAGACCATGAAGCCTTCAAGCTCAACAGAACTTCTGCCAATTGATGACCTTTTCTGCACATGCCCAGTGCAGCAAGAGCCTGGACCTCAGCTAAGACTAAAAGACCCACAGGTCCAGAGGGTGGTAGTGTTTCAAACCTCCTCCCCAACAGATGATGAGCGTCTTCGGGCCAAAGGCCTCCAACTGACTAATAGCAAAGAAAGTGCAGTGAAATTAGTAGCAGACCCTACTTTGGCTAAACCTAGTCCTCAAATACAAACCAAGTATTCCCCTGGTTTGCATAAAAAAATTAAATCAGAGAGAAAGGAAGCAACTGAAAGCAAGACTGAGAGTTCCCATGGTAAATCACATCCTGAGACACAGAAATGCCCCTTAAAATCATTACCTATTTTGGATGATCCCACAACTGCTAGCACCTATGTAGATAAGGTTTCCACTCTCCCAACTAGGGACTCAAAGCAAAAGCAGGGCAGTGGTAAAGTGAAATCCCAGCGCAGTGCCCCTTTCTTGAGCTTTAGAAACCTGCTTTCAGCTACGTTCCCCGCTAGAATGCGAAGAGAAACAGATGAACGACGGGCTCAGTTGCAAAAGGTGCGCCAGTACGAGCTGGAGTTCTTAGAGGAGCTCCTTAAGCCCAAGTCATCCCAAGGAGAGTTTATGCCCCAGGGATCCTCACCTGTGCCATCAGGTACCCCTTGTGCCTGTCAGCTCCGCACCAGTCCTGTCCTGAAAGCCCCAGGTATCTCAAGGGAGCAGAGACGCAGCTGTGACTGTAAGAGAATGTGTAGAGGCATGCGTCTACCTGACACACCAGTTGGCTCAACAGCAGAAACACAGCACAGAGGCAGAGAGAGGGCTATCTCGAAGACCCCTCCTGCAGTCTCCAAAGCCTCTCACACCCAAGGTTCTACAAGGAGACCCCAGACCTTAGAGATCAAGACCACACGAATACGTTCTACCAGCCTTGAGTCGAGAGAGCCAAGAGGAGAGCAGGGCTCCTGCTTGCCCACCTGTACTTCCCAGACAGATTGCATTGGAGCTCCACAGTATAAGAAGCTCCAGAGGCGATACAGCATTGGAGAACTGGATAACAGCAGTAGCACACCTGTATATGCTGAGGTCAAGCCCAAAGCCAAGAGCCTAGAGAAGGAGATGGAGAGAGTGAGAGCCACAGGACTGAGGCTACCAACCCCAGTAGAGCCGGTCCACCCTCAGTCTCACCAGACAGAGGGAAAGGGGAAAAAGGGTGTGTTCTTCATTCAGGGAGAGGAGCTACTGCGTGAAAATAAAGAGGACACTGGAGAAGTGCTGCTGACCCTGCCTAGTGAGGACAGTGATGACAGGGATAAATGCTGCTCGTTCTGTTTCTGCTACAGGAAGTGTGAGGCAGCAGATGAAAGCAGTGAGAAGGATGAGCTCTCATACTCCATACCCCTTCAGGTCCTTCCAGGCATGGAGCTAGATGCACATACCTTTCCAGTAGTAAGCAAAACTCTGCAGGTTCTCAATGCAGAGGACTGCAGTGGGGAGGAAGAGGAGGAGGAAGAGGAGGAACCACGGACACAGGAGATTGACTTAAGAGCGTGTGGTACACTGGAGGGAAGCCTGGCACGAGTACAGACCCTACAGGGAAAGACTTTCAGCTTGCCTGATGGTTTCTTAAATGCTCAACTTGATGCTAATGAATTGCTTGCTATCCTGCGTCAGTGTGCTAACAGCCCACAAGCTGAAGGCGAGCCTCGTCTTCAGCCCTCACGGATTGCAGAGTATAAACAGGAGCTGGCAGTGCGGTTCAAAGAATTCAGAGCTGCATGTCGGCGAGTGGCAAGTGTTGAAAAGAGCCCAACTCGTATGCTTGCCGTTGTCACGGCCAGCTTTCAAGTATTGTGTGACCTAACTCAGACCTTCATCAAATTGGTCAGAGGTGTTCGTACAGAAACACAAAGGCAGCAGTTGCTGAGAAAAGTTGAGGAAGTAGCTATCAACTACACTTTGCTTCTGCGCGCAGCTGAGGAATCAATGGGACACTCAAGCAGCCTGCCGACAAAGACAGTGAGTCCTCAAGTTTGCTCTACCACCAATAACATGAGCTCGCTCACCCGACCCATTAAGACTCTGCCTGCCCAGTAAAGAGAAATCTACCAGGGAAAACAGTTGTGAATGTGGGTGGCTTCTCTATCCATATTCATTATTTATTTATTGTTTACATTTTTTTTTTACAAGAAATGCAATGAATCATCCTCAGTAAAAAAAATTTAAACATTTAAAAAAATTGCAATGCAGCTGTTCCATCCATGTTTACAGGCCATGAGGTAGCCCAGTGGATCTTGTTTTGAAATATGATACATCAAAGTAATGCACAATGGAGTGATATCCCTATAACAGACTGGGTGATACATGGCTATCCACCTCACGTTAATATTCACAATATTCAGAAATTACTATAGTATAATATTTTCTATGTAACATATGTTTGAGTTGTGTCCTCTTAAGTAATAATATAAAAGTTTGTGAAGAAAGAGGTGTAGAGTATATTTGAAATGTATTAAGAGAAATATGAAAATCATAATAAATCATCAGAAATTAATATGCTGTGGGCAAATATACTACAGGGATCGCGTCAAATAGTGACTTCTGTAAATTGCGTAGTCCAAAGCATTGGTTGGTTAGATGGTGATGTGTTTGTTTGTTGAATTTTCTAACTGTTGTAATGCAAAATTGAGATCTCTGTTGGCTACATTGACCTGTCTGGTGTACTGAAATGACTTAAAATGACAGTGTTGGAAGATGAAAACTGCACATAGACAAGTACCATTAAACAATATTGACTGAGTCCCACTCTCTCACTAATAGAAAACAGTGCAGGTATATAACATACCTGCTCAGGGCAGACAATGTAGCAGAGACCCAAGTCACAGTCTTATCCACTGTACGGTAATGAGTGTTGTTACCTCACTCAGCTGACATCACATAAGGAATACCCACAGTGTACTTACTGCACACATAATATTTTACATGATCACTGATCCACAGCTCACTTTAATCTCACTTGTGAAACATAGTTTTTAATAGAAATCCACTTTCAAGTGAGTAATCTTATCTATAGAATTTTGCAGAGCCTCCAAAGTTAGCTCTGAAAATTTAAATATATTGTTTAATGTTTTGTAATTCACTCTGCTGCTGAAAAGAAAATATCACTTGCATCAGTTGCAACAGTTAGATGTGGCTCATCTCCTCAAAAATGAGGCTTAACTGTTTCAAATTATCCTTTTTTTTAAATTCAAGTTTTCAGAAACAGTATAACAAATTTGCTTTTTATGTGCTGTTATACATTGTGCAATCTAGCAAATATATAAGAACCACACAAAGTAGTTTTCTATGTATTTTAATAAAACTAACATCTGTTTCCTGTCTGAAATCTTCTTTGTGTCTCATCCTCTTGTCATAACTGAAACTGAATCATTAGAAGCTCCATAGCTGTGCTGGATCAAAATGTATGTTACATCCGCTGTTAAAAGAAAGTGGCCTGAAACCCTGTTGATAGTTGGGTGCTACAAAACATGAAATCTTATATTGCTGGTGCTTTCAGAAAGTTCATGGCAACCTGAAAATTGAGTTCTTTGATGTCTATCTATGATACTCTGATAAGCCCTAAAAAAAAAGAAGCTGTAAATTCTCGTCTAGACATCGGTAGAAATTTCTACAGACTTTTCTTTGTCTATACTGTACAGTGTATAGACAAGCAAACATTAGAAGGTGTACACACTGTAAACAAGGTATTTGGTTGCTGGGCCCCAAGAAAAATAATTTTAGAATATTGAATGTCATGCTGTGGACGGTTGTAAATGAACTTACAATTGATCAAAACCTGACAATTATTACACAAAATTTGATTTATTAAATTAATTACTAAGACATTTCTTTACACATTTTGGTTGTATGGTGACAATTCTCCATGTGTGTTGTTAAACAAAATATAATTAAAAGTACATATATAATCATGTCTCAATAGTTGTAAATTTGAGCTACGGACATCTGTTTTGACCAAAATAATTATTTTTTATTGTTTTAACTTTAATATGCCTGGACATTATTCTACACAAAATAAATCATTTTCATTTTCTCACTTCCTATCTTGGTCTCAAAATACAATGACAATGTTTACAGGCACTCTCTTTTAACAAGTGTTATCGTGGCATCTTCCATAACCATATGCAGTTTTCTTGTTCACTGTACTGCATGTTTTCACTTACCTAATGGACTTTCAGAGAGACAAACTTTGACTATGAAGGTGAAGAATCATTATGAAGGTGATGACTGTTGTACATATCATTTTCCAGTTCTAAAGCAGACTGAACATGCGAAATGAAAGGCCATGATGTAATGTTTTGCAGATTATCTTCACTGTGGAAATATATTATTCTACACTGGAAATGTAAATATCTAATGTTAAAATATTTGCAAAAGTAATAAATACTTTTAAAATATTAAATACTAGTAACATTAAGATTTATCCAAATTATTCAAATATTTTGTAAAAGAAAAGAAAAGATGAAACATGTCTGTAAGGTAATTATTTATAGTAGTAATGTAACATAGCAACTAATAGCAAAACATATATTTTAAAATATATACAATGAGCATAAAGCATGGGACGTGTTTATTTTTATAAACAAAACATCAGGCAATGTTCTCTCATCAGCACTTGAACATTTAACATTATGATAAACATCTTCTGTGGTTGTCATGGTTCAGTTGCTTTGCCAAATTGTGTGGATTTGTCTGTGTTTCATTCACACGATGAGCCTGCCATGGCTAAATCCATTGTTTATGTGCACCTATTCATTCCTGTCTTTATTTACTGTCAATGATCTTGTCCTCACTGTGGTATTTTGACTGTGTACAAAGTAACTCATGTTTTAAGAGCAATAAAGTATATTGAAGATTAACTTTTTCAGAGAATTTGGCAATGACCCTGCATGCAGTAAACTAGAAGTAATCATAAGGTGTCAGTTAGACTGGCATCAAACACATAATGTTATGTGAAAGCTTATTGTCTGGAAGCATTATGCTTTGCTGGTGCCAGCAGGTTCTTACAGTTCTGGCCTCTGATATTAAAACGTTTTGTAAAATACATTAAAAGCACACTGTCTTTGTGCTGCTGGCATTTAAGTTTTATCTATCAAGTACGCATTATTTTTTTATGTATTATGTTCAGCATTAGCGAACATTTCAAAAGCAGATCAAAGTTGAGCAAACAACCAGAACCCCTTTACCAAATTACTGCCATTGCGCCGGTAACACTGGCAACACTAAGAAACAATTCCGTAAAAATCACTTGGTCTTAGGAGTTCATTAACATCATACATTCATAATTCACACCAGTCAAATCTCTTAGACAACATAATGTAACTGTTAATGCTAAGCTGGCACTATTGTCATTCAAAAAAGTGTGCTTACCTCATTCACAGACTGTTCTGACTGAATTGTTACCAGGTTGTCTCTGAGGTGATTGTTACAATAGTGGTCTGCAGACTACATCGGGCCCTGGAGCGGCTGCCAGGCAGGCACTCCTGACAAACCGCCATTTCATCAGACTGCGCAGCTTTACCTTTTATCTTATCACGTACTAAAGTAATGGTGAAAACATAAGGTAACTGCTCAGTCATGTTTAGGTGTGTTGCCTCTCCACCTGCAGTGTAGTCATTTGGGCCTCTTTATGACTGGATAAAATTATGACGCACACTAAACGTTTTGGTTGTACTGGCCATTGTCGTGCTGACGCCATTATGGCTACAGGGTTGAAGTATGGTGAAGACCAAAGCTTTTGAGGAGCCACATATCACCCAAAGAGTTTTCATTTTTAAGGACACCGCCCAAAACCGTTTGAAGCAGTTTACAACTTGTAGTTACGCCCTGCATGATAGCATCGAATTCAGCACTAACGGCTAACGAACACCGCCCTACAGTTTGTACAGAAAGACAGTGACAGCCTTATTTTCGTTTTCACGTGCTTTTAATTTGAACTATTATTAAAAATCCCCGTTCCTGTTCCATGTCCGGTGTGACGCCATAGCGCAGGATGTAAGTGAACGCCTGCGCGGCACCACGGAGGAAGAGTCGCACGCGTGATGTGTGAGGCATAATGGTGGATAGGTAGGCAACACGCTTAGCGCGCCAGGAGTAGAATATCAACTGTTGATCCGTTTCCAACTCTTCTCTCGAACGTTTCGGTCTCTCTGACTCGACAGCTGCTAGCCGCTGCTGCCAGCTCCGACTGAACGACGCCCGGACCGCTGCAAAATGCCTAACATCAAAATATTTAGCGGTAGCTCTCATCCGGACCTATCTCAGAAAATAGCTGACCGCCTGGGTCTGGAGCTGGGGAAGGTTGTTACGAAGAAATTTAGCAACCAAGAAACATGGTGAGTGGTTTGCTGCAGTGGCTAATTGTCTAACCTACTAGACAGATATGCGTGTGATATATTAGTGTAGCTGCGTATTTAGTCAGAAACGTGGTGTCGCTATGGGGTTTGCCGCGCAATGTTTTGTGGAACTTGTAGTCCTCGCAGGGCAGAGAGCTCATGCTTACTGCACCCCGGTTTTTCATTTTGAGGAGCTTCCTAACAACATCTCCTTACCCGCCGTGATAAACTGAGATAGTGTGAAACAGAGAGAAGTGTCATGTATAATATTTGCATTCTCTGATTCCGAATTTCTGTTTTACCCATATTGTTCCCATTCCCGTTCAGAACACACTGTTTGCACTATCTCATCTGTCTCCTGACTGTCACATGTGTTAGCACAGTGTACACAATGTGAAACTAAGTGGTGTTTGTCTTGTCACCTCTGTCCTTTGGCAGCGTGGAGATCGGAGAGAGTGTGCGTGGGGAAGATGTCTACATTGTGCAGAGTGGCTGTGGAGAGATCAATGACAATTTGATGGAGCTGTTGATCATGATCAATGCTTGCAAGATTGCCTCAGCCTCCAGGGTGACTGCTGTCATCCCCTGCTTCCCGTATGCCCGACAAGACAAGAAGGACAAGGTGGGGGTGAGGGATATCTGTCTAATTACTTCTGTCATGCCATTTGCCACCTTGCATCATCACTGACCAGAGGCCTGCAGCCAAGTCCATCAACAGCCGCTTGAGGAGACATATTTGTCTTCTTTTTAATTTGGTTCCCTTTTATTTATTATTTATGCTTTGCCTAACACGTTGCGTTTGTATTTCTTTTGCATCCATTTCTCGCCAGCAAGCAGCCATTTGCTCTCACTCCATTTCAGATTGCATGACAAATGTTTGCAGATGCTTCATCAGCCAAATCTATAAATTGTTCTCAGCATGTAGAAGTGGAAGATCTCTAAATATAGCATTGGTGTTGTGATTCAACTTAGTAGATATCATGTGGAACTGTATCCCAGTTAGGCCTAAATTATCCAATTTTCTGAAGTTCTAGCTCAGTGAAAAGAACAATAAATGTTTCTAACTTATTGGCTGTCATATATACATTGCTGATGAATTATCAAAGATCATATTATTCACCCCCGGCAAAATAAAATATGAAATAAAATCAATACTGGTCATAGCCAAAATATTATCATATTACAAATGTGGAGACAATTTGTCAAAAATACTTTAATTTCCTCAATACTGTTCTTCAAATTTACTTTAGTATAATTTTACAAGATTATAGCCCACAGTTTGAAGTTATTTTTAGATACAAGCAATGCCTTCCTGTTATCTAATTCCATGCGACTGAAGCAATCTATTTTTACTGCAGAGCCGTGCTCCCATCTCTGCCAAGTTGGTGGCCAACATGTTGTCAGTGTCTGGCGCTGACCATATCATCACTATGGACTTGCACGCCTCACAAATACAGGTGAGCAGAACAGCTGTGCCTTTATGTCACTCTCCTTCTCTGAATCAGTCCTCGCTGTAAGATGCCACATAATGCCTGTTTTTGGAGACCTACAATAGAGATCTGATATCATCCTTCCAGTTCATGACATTGCATTTTTTTTTTTTTTTAGGGATTCTTTGATATCCCAGTTGACAACCTGTATGCAGAGCCTGCTGTTCTGAAATGGATCAAAGAGAACATCCTTGAGTGGAAAAACTGCATCATTGTCTCACCTGACGCAGGGGGAGCTAAGAGGTATGCCAGGGTTGGCCATAGGTGTTCTACGCTTGAGCATGGCTTAGCTCTCCAGTATCTCCTCTGGAATTGACTTTGGATTCAAATTTGTATTCGTTTTGCTTATCTCTATTGGAGATGCAAATCAATGTGTAGAATTACACTGTAATTCAGTTCTCCTTGCTGCCTGCTCTAACTTCTGGACATTACGCTCTCCCCTCGCAGGGTCACCTCGATAGCAGACAGGCTGAATGTGGACTTTGCTCTCATCCACAAAGAGAGGAAAAAGGCAAATGAAGTGGACCGCATGGTTCTTGTCGGAGATGTGACCGATCGGGTTGCCATTCTAGTGGATGACATGGCTGACACCTGTGGTACAGTCTGCCATGCTGCTGACAAGTAAGCATGGAGCTTGTATGGGGAACACAGTGTGAGAAAGCTATCAGACTACAGACAGCAAGCTCCTGTGGCTACCATGGTCCTAAGCAGGAAATCATGATTGGATTATTTAGAAAGCTTTTTCCAGCATTCATCTTTGTCTATTGTAAAGCAGACTGAGAGCTTTAAATACACTATAAGATTTATTTATTTCTCCCTTAGATTAATTTCTGCTGGTGCCACCAAGGTGTACGCCATTCTGACCCATGGCATCTTCTCCGGCCCAGCTATCTCGCGTATCAACAATGCCTGCTTTGAAGCTGTGGTGGTTACCAACACCATCCCTCAGGAGGAGAAGATGAAACATTGTTCCAAGATACAGGTCGGGAATCTGATTTTAAATTGAATTGAAGTATGCTGTGAGTGTTTTCATTGCTGATTTTTCAGTGATTTTGTTTTTTGAATTAATCAATAATTTAGCCTATAAAATATGACAGAATACATGACATGATATAGAGAGTAAATGTATAAAAAATATTTGCTCTATATTTTATGTCATTTATTCTGTCTATACTCATGTTAACTTACACTTCCAGTTGTCCTGGAACCAATACAAATTAAACTGCAATTTACCACTCTGTTGTGAAGCGCCTTGAGATGTCTTTGGATTTTAAAGTGTGCTATAGAAATAAAATTTATTATTATTATTATTATATATCGATGCTAACATTTATCTCTAAAGAAGACACCGTAGGGCCAAAACGCCACTCCGGCCGCCCTCTTTTTCAGTCAAGTCATGAGGGCTCCAACTCTGCTGAAGTTGCCATCTTTAGCAAACACGAGGGTGGAGGTGGAGGACAAAATTTAGCCATGGTGGCCAAAAACAAGACAGAGCGGACTGGAAAGCACATTTCAATATGTAGGGTGTAGAATCGATGCTGTGGGAAATTGTAATATTGGTTCCATTTTGAAATTTCTGTATTGATACTTTTCGATACTTAAATACTTTTGACAGCCATACTGTGGTATCAAATTTCTCTGAACTTTTTGGGTTTTTTTTTGTCCTTTCTGTAGTGTTTCTGTCATCTTAACATCAAGCCCTCCTCTCTGTCTCCAGGTTATTGACATCTCCATGATCCTCGCAGAGGCCATCCGCAGAACTCACAATGGCGAGTCTGTGTCGTACCTGTTCAGCCACGTCCCCTTGTAACAAATGCTGTCCTCCATCAACCATGTGCTGTTACACCAAATAAGAGAAGGGTGATTTTCCCGAGATCGGAAGAGCGTCGTGTAGGGAAAGAGTGTAGATCTCGGTGGTCGCCGTA
>OMOW01105022.1:0-12892 GCA_900312555.1 Lamprogrammus exutus
GTGTGTGTGTGTGTGTGTGTGTGGTGTCTGCTGTTGTCTTACCCTGGAGCTCCATCCCAAATAGCTTTCACCGTGATGACCAGTGGCGCCTTTCCATTTCCATCAAACCTGAAAATGCCAAAGGGGTAAATGTTTAATCCTAAACTTACAATTGCTGGATTTAATCCTAAACATGATTTTGTAGCCATAGCGACCGGCACAACACAATGTAAATATGCACAGTAGTTACAGCTCCAGTCTGGGTTTTTCACACGCTGATTCAATGGCGCTCAGTGTAAAGTCTGACAGCAAAACCACCTGCAGAAAGCCTCACACGATAGATCTGTGGGTAAACACACACTCAGTGACCACTTTATTAGACACACCTGTAGAATCCAATACGTAAGGGATAACGTACACGCTGACAATACATTATTCTGCTTGCTACAGGGCTACTTACCAAAGAAATACAATCAGTACATCCATTTTCATTGAGTTTGTCACCAATTACAAGCTTCTGCTTTACATGCTTACTCTGTGCTAGCCTAGCAACTGTGCTGCTATGTAAACAATGGCAGCAGTGTTGAGCCTACTAACTAGCTTCATAGTAGCAGTCTATTTCAGTTAAACTGCACATTTCCATTCATTTTCAAAGGCGACATAGTGAACGGGACGTCTTCCAGGATGTTCAAGCGAACACCTTGCCGCTTTTCAGTTTGAAACCCGATACGTTTCCTTGTCAGGTAACGACAAGATAGCAATGCTAGTTTGCAGCTTGCTAGGAATGCTGGCAACTCACACTGTAGTTACTCAGATAACTGGTCTGTTAGCAAATTCAGTGGTCATTACAACATTTACCACTGAGTTCAACACCTCTCTGAACATTATCAGCTTCACAAATGTCAGATTTAAAGCTGTTATCGGATTGTACAGGAGTACCTAATAAAGTGGCCACTGATTGTAGGCTTCATTTTACATTCCAACACTGCTCCGTTGCTTTTGTTCTCTCAGGATTTGTTGCATTAAAATGGCCTCATGAATGTGGTCGTAGCGACTCTGAAAATCTATAATTTGGGGGGAAATGGCTCTGCCCCCCCACCCTCTTTCAGGGGCAAGGGGGGTGTTCGGTTATGGGAGTGCAGCTAAATGTTAATGTTACCATTTAGCTAATGTTGCGGAAGACGACATTATCTGCCACATTTTATCCTGGCTCCACACTTACGCCAAACGGTGTTAAACTGCCGAGATTTCGCATTGGCGCCGGCACGTCGAGAGCATACGCTTCGACAAATGGGACCGTCTCGACCGATAATGAAAAAGGAGATCACTGCGCGGAATTCATGAAAGTTTTCATGCACCACCCACTCCCCCAAAAAAAGTGTGAAGGAGATGCAGACGGCTGCTCGGGTGACGTAACACCTCAGGCCCGGGATCAGGCGACATGTGCCGTGGTCGTGTTGTGTGATTTACACACAAGTCGGGGCGCGGCGGTACACACCAGAGGCTTACGTCTGTGTGTTGTCCGGCCTTACTGAGTACACAGATGAGAAATGTCCCATTAAAGCAGGCTTTACTTTCACAGATGGAGCCATAAGTTCAGATCCAATGCTGGAAAACGTCTGCATTGTACAATATTTCCTCTATGGTGATTAACTTTACCGTCAATCTTCATTTTCTCCACTGACTGATTTTTCGCAAATTTATCTATCTCACCCAAATCCAAGATAGAAAAAAAACAAACGCACGTCCAAAACCTGAACAGACCCGACATCGACTGGACCCACGCCTGAACGGACCCGTGTGCAGAAAACTGTTTAATTTGTTTTAAATCCACATTGAGCACTTGCATCTGTTGCCGTGTCCAACTCGGAATTGTTTGGGGAAACCACTAATTAAAAATGAGTTGGCTTTTAAGCTCTACATCCAGATTTTCCGTTGCCAGTTCCACTTTGGCGTTATTGGGGAAGAAGCATTTTACTCTTGGAACAATGGCACGTGTTTGGTTTTGTGTTACTGATTGCACAGACTAACTTTAGGCAGGCCTGACGCGGGCGATGCAGTGTGGAGGCCGGGTTCAGGTGCTCTTTCTAGGTGTTATGCCCAAATACAAAATACCTCGATCTGACCTGGACCTTGTTTCTGGAGTCTGAGTGCAGGGCATTTGGTCCTGAATTAAGCATCAGGCTGTGTTTATTCCCAGGCCGATCACTCCCAAAACAACCTCCATAAATCAAATGCTAGTTTAAGGCTATAGATTGTTCCGTTTAGGGGTGAAGTTTGAAAAAGGTTTGGCTGGAATTTGAATTAGTGGAGCGTGAGATTAAAGCACTGACTGAGAAGATTACTTTTGGGAGGAAAATATGTCTGTTAATGTATTTGCACTAAAGTTGGCCTTGTTGGGTTTGGGGTTTGATTTAATTCCACTGAGGCTTGTAACAGTGGTTCTGACTGGTATAATCCTGTTGATTAGTGCCGAATTATTGCATATAATAGAACAAAATTCAGACAAACAATTCCAGAGACGCTGTGAATGTGAGCGGCTTAATAAAACCCACGGTGAACAGCTAAAGCGTAAATAACACCGAGCCCAGGTGGCTGTGAAACGTAGTTCTGCACATCCGTGAGTGTGGTTCCCTCTGTTTATCAATGATGGATCACAGAGTTTTGGTTGTATTCAAGTTCTACAGCAATACTTCCTTACATCATCGACAAAGCTCACTGATGGTTCAAACTGCTCAATCCACCCGCAAAAAGTAGCAAAGTAGTTTGGTTTTGTTCTGCAAAAGCAAGTAAGAGGAATTATGAGTTCTTATGGCTAAAAGCTCCGTTGGCTTGCGTACATTTGTGTTTGAATGGATCAGGCCAGACCCACTTTTTGACCCACAACCCACCCACACACCACGAGACAGAACCATAACCTCTCTGTCCAAAAACATCTCCCCGTTGCCAGGTGGGAACATATTTATGGATTAAAGGCTGTCACATCTCCGGTGACGACTGGATGCTCTTCCCACTTTCAGCTCGGCCCTGGCTTCTAGTTTGGATCGTTTGGCTCCAGCAGCGGCCAAGGTGGCAGCAAGCGATGAATCCCAATCCAGGTTACAAAATGTAACCCAGTTTCCTCACTCAGTTTCCAGCACATGTCCATCTAACTTTGGGCTTTGCACAAAATGTGAGGAGAGTTTCAGCTTTGTTTAGGAAAACAGATTCCGTGCATCGTTATGTTTCATGATAAAACACTTTGGGAAGCATTTTGCGTGTGCATAATTGTAATTCTTATGAGATAGGCTCAACTTTGGTGTTTTCAGTTTCAATAACTCAGGATTAAACAATCTAAACGACACAACAACTTAAATTAATATTTCATAGAAATGCAGAGGAGACGTGATCTTAGAATCCATTCTTTGTTTTGCAAACTTCAAAAACATCTGGTTTATAAATGATTGATGAAGGCAAATCATGTTTTACAGAGGCACGTGCAAGCAAAAGCAGATCTGGGAATTTGTTTTTGCATGATTCAGCAGGGCTCCAAAGTTTCAAAGGAGGAGTAAAATTTTAAGAGAAGAGATAATGCAGTTATGGAACAATGAATGCAGCCCGACTTTGGGAGAAACAAAAAACAAACATCAGAACAAGTCAAAAGCGGAAACAAAAAATAGGGGGGAAAGAGACGATAATAAGGATTTAAAAGATAGGGCACGTGGGATAAAATGTGGATAACTGTAGAATGACGATAAAGAGGAAGATGGATGAAAAGAGAGATATCGGCAGAACGCCGCCGCAACTAAACAGTTTGGAGAATGGTGAAGATGAAACAGCAGAGGAGCAGGAAAAGGAAAGAAAGGAAGTGTGTGGGATGGAGATGGAGACGGGGATGAAGGGAGGAGGACAGATACGGATGGAGAGCCTGAGATGAGGAGGGGATCCAGGGTTCAGGTAGAACATGAAGGTGGAGAGAGGAAGTGAGGGCGATACAGTGCAGGCCGACAGCTGCCAAGGACGATTTCTAAATAACACCTAAAACATTCATTGCTGTACACATTTGACTTTCATAATCTCACCCCTTGACCTTGATAACCCTCTCATAGTAACTTGAATGTCATCTCAATCTTAAAACGTTTAATGTTTGTCTGTGGCCTAATAATTATGTTTAAAAAGTAGGAACTTTAAAACTACGATCCAGATCCACCTCAAACTCTGCTATAATGTTCCTTGGCGCACAATCCACCTCTGCAAAATGTTATAAAAATACATCCATAGCCTTTTGAGTTATCTTACTAACACACACTCACACACACAAACCAGGGCGGAGGTAACAATTATCATATCAGAATATTTTAAGTTACATTTGATTTTAAATTCATGAATACAGAGTGATGAGTATGAATATTTACATTGTGGGCTTCACAGTCTTAAGTTTCGCTTCTGTATAAAATTCAGGTTTTGCTTGACATTAATGGGTGATTATTACGAATAACGTCTTCCACAACTGCATTAGGGATGTATGAGGATCCTGCCTTTGAGATGACATTAAAAGGAGTTATTCTCTCTACGAGAAGCCACACACACTCTCACAGTTGCTTGATATGAGCTTTTTGTGCCCTACCCTACCACAAAGGTTCGTGCAAAGTACGTTTTTGAGATATCCTGCCAGCCAACAAACAAACAGGAGGCAGAAGAAGTCAAACACATGGCCCAACACGTCTGCTGGAGAAGGTAATAGAGCCCAGACGGAAAATAACCAGAGTTAACCTTTACTGAGGGTCGAGAAGAATGAAGCCCAGAATCCTCGTCTTCGTCCTGTCTGCTGTCTCCACATGGTAAAGACTTCCAGGAGCTCCGCTGTGTGTAAAGCTGGTGTGGATGCTTGCCTGTGTAAATGTGGTTTGGTGGTTTTAGCCCTTTACACTGTCTTGTTTATGTGATGATGACTTTTCCTCGAGGGTGCAAATTAATGATGTATAGGAATTCATGTATTGGTACTGGCACAGATATGTCACTCTAATGTACCAAGACATAACTGTGTGTGAGATAAATGAAGCAAATGGAAAAACTAATTTAAAAAAAAAAAAGCAGAATGTTACCTTCATGTAGTAAAACATTGAAAACAGAGAGGGACCGATGTGTTTGTTTAACGTTATGGACATCCTGACAGATTCCTCTCGTGTTAGATTAATGATGGTACTTCTTATGCACCTCACACATCGCCTGGCTTTGGTAAGTAAGAACTTCCAATCCTAATTTATGGAATTTGCACCCTTGATATCACTTACAATTTCAATGTAAATCCTATTCAGTAAAGCTTTCGAAAAACAATGTAATATATATAGTACATCCAGCATACACCCATACTGTACACCTTTAAGGTAAAATGGACATTGAAGCGGTACTCGGGCAATTTGGAATGTATGTATTCACTTATCAAGAAAATCCCTAGAGTATCAATTTAAGTTTAATCAGTCTGTCAACCGTGAACTGCTTATAGTTTACTTTAAAAATGGTAATTAAGCGGAATTTCGTGAGTGACCTCAGTGCCTTTGCATAGCTGGAACGTTTTCCAGAAGCATTTCAGGACCTCAGGAGATTTCAGGATTGTTTCGCAAGTGACCTAGTTCTTGAACCATTGACTGATAGATAGATAGATAGATAGATAGATAGATAGATAGATAGATAGATAGATAGATAGATAGATACTTTATTAATCCCGAGGTAGGTGTATTGTGTATTGTCAGTCCAATGGTTCAGGAACTGCTTGGTAGAAGTTAGACTGAACATTGCTGATTAGCCAGACACAAGTTTCTGTTTCTTTTTGTGCAGAGTGAAACAACAGCAGGGTTTCAAGGCTTTGGAAGAAGGATCGGAAACTACAAAACTACGAGACTGTGGATTAATGAGGAGGTGCAAGCACTTTTATGCGGACGCAAAGACCCAGAGAGTTTTTCTCCACATCTTCCACGATGTGGCTGTGGGAACGCGAGCAAAGAAGAGTCCAGGTTGGTCCCTCTCCAGACAGGTAAAGACCCTAATTTATTTCTAAACTTTAGGTCCAAACACATCTTTGGAACAAATCCTGGTGCAGCAAAAGCTCTATGAGACTTCAGACACACACTGAGCACTCTGCTTCAAAATCAAAAAGGCAAATAAAATCACTTTCCTGGAAGACTCAGCGATACGTTCCCATTAAAACGGCCGACGTTGCCGAAGTGAGAGGTGTCAAACTCCCGATCTCACTCTGTGAACCCTTATGGCTGCTGATCTCTAATCAGAATACGAATCAGAGCGAGATAAATTGATGATGGTTCCTTTTCCTGTTCAGTTCATTGAAGTCCAAAGAGAAAGGAAAAGTGTTTACCAAGCAGACTGCCTTTCACCCTCATCCCTAATTATCTCCTGCTTCTCTACCCCACCTTGCTCTGTCTGTGCCCATCACAGCAGCTTCCTATTTACCTTAAAGTCACTGCTCCTGTCTTTGTGCATCTACTCCAAAAAAAAAGTTTTCTATTGTTTTTTAAGACATTTCCAGCCATCCAGAATAAATAAATTAACCAGTCAGTGGACGACTGCTCATGTCTGGTCTGTTTCCTTCCATCTTCACTCATGTCTCGACTTTCTTCTTTGGTCTTTTCCAGCATCTCCCACCCTTTCCTTCAATCTTCTCCACGCACGTTCCTTCACTAATTACTTCTCTCTTTTATCTCCCTATCATTTTGGTATCATTTTCCTTCCTGAATGTGCTCTTTGCTTCTCTATTACCCCCTCCCACTTGTTTCTCTCTTTGCTCTCCCTCTCTCCCTGGCTGTGGGGTGATGTATGGTCCCTGTCAGTGCTGGAATCAATGGGACGCCGGTTGTTTTAATTTAGCCTGGGAGCCCAGCGGATCCAGATCCTCAGCGTCACGGAAGAGCGATGGCAGTGGCCTTTCTCTCCTCTGTTGTTGCTCCCCTCCCTACCTCTCTGCATTGATCAGCACTTGGCTCCCATTGGACGAGGCTCTGTGGAGGCCTGCCTGCACCGTCTAAAGGCCTCGGAGCACAAGTGAGCACTGGATTAGCATCGTCAACGTTGCATGTAGTGAAATGCAAAAAGTTACTTAAATAATTTTCTTAAAGCGATTTTTACAATTTTAATGATGGAACACGTGGAAAAGCCTCTAAAAGCTCCTCTACATGGAGTTATGAGTCAAGTTACAAACTAATATGTTCACCATTAGCTCAGAAAGTCTTTTCCTATGACATTTGACCCTGAAATCTTTTTCATTGATCACTGTTCTATAGTAACTTCTGACTGCATATCTATCTTTGCACTGTTGAAGAGATCCAAAAGGGTCCATTCAAAGTCCTACAGACATGGTGCGTGAACGCCAGATATCTTTAAAATGCTCTGACTTGCACAAAAACATTAGTTTTTCCTGAAAAGCATGATATATTCACTGTCAAATCACTTAAAGTCAAAGTACTGAAAACATAATTGAAAAATACTACATTGCTAATACAATTTGTGTATTCAAAATCCAACTTCAGGTATGAGCAGTAAAATGTAGTACTCAATAATCCACAATCATGTTATTTATGCATTTACATGATTCAGGTTCATACATTAGTAAAAATCCTCAAAATCTGAGATACGGGGTTTCACCCAAAAGTGAGAGGAACCTTGCACATCCAATTTTGGGAAGTTTGGAATGAAACAATGAAAATCCTGGACTGAAGTCAGAAACAGACTCAAATTGGACATTTTCCAGCCAACATATGAAGGTTTTTCATGCTTTCTTATTCGTGTTCTTCCATTGAGGAACCACATGCTCCTCTACACTCAGACCCCTTTTATTTTTGTAAAACTCAAGAAGTTTTGAAATGCAAAGGAAATACTCAAAAGTATATCTAAGTACAGTACTTGTAGTAAATGCACTTGGTTCCTTCCAATTCAGCCTGCGATAAGTCACATGATTTCACATATTTCAACAACATCCAGAATGCAAAACGCACAAACAATTGATAATGAGCAGAAAGGTAAGAGGTTGGACGAGCTTCATTTGAGCCACGATCTGGGGCCCGTCAGCCACATTCCTCCTGACAGCTCCTCCTCCACTTCTGTCTCATATCATTTTCCTCCTCATCATCATCTCCCTGCCGTCGCCACCCATCATTAATACAAATCATCTATCTCCATATTCCCCGATGCCGGGCTTGAGTGAATGCCATCATGCAAAGCTCACGTTGCAGGCTAAAGCAATTACAACGGCTCAGCTGAAACAAAAGGCTGAATGGAGAAGAGGTTCGATAAAAGAAAGCAATCAGCACTCGGTTTCCAACACAGTGGCTCTCTTGTTGCGAATGCTCAGATTTGGCAGTAAACATGGGTCACGCATTAGTGAGATTTCTATGATACAAAAGGTTGGAAGTGTTTGGTTTTGGTTGAAGCCACTTTGCATTTTCGACACCTGTTTGTCAGAAAAACAGAAATCCTACAAGAGTTTTTTTTTCTGTCACTAGAGAAGATTATTGTGAGGGCAATACAACAAAATGATTATTAATCTCTTATATCACATGCTGAAAATTATGATGCACTCCTTTTCCTGGAACCTCTTTTCACCCGTTGTTCTAAAGCAATGGTTCTCAAGCAATGGCACGTGTTACAGCAGAAGTACTTCAATTGCTCCCTGTCGGTATGCCAGATGACTGGAAATTCAAAACAACTCAAATCTATGGAAATTATATTATTTTGGCTTATTATTATTATATTTAATTATTGCATTATTTTAAATTTATTATATTACTTTAAAATTATTGTTGTTATTATTGCTAATTTTAAAAATCAAGAATACATTTTTTGGTTGAAGGCAGCACAACCCATCCTTTGTGTACATTATCCTTTTAAATTCTATATGGGCATCAGTAACTTTTCAAGCACAGGTGCACACATGGTGTTTTTGTATGATTCTTCTTAGATTTGGTGGCAATTGGATATAATGGTTTGCTCAGAGGTGGTACTTGGTTCAAACAGGTGAAACTTACCAGAAAAAAGGGGAAGAAACATGACACGTCTTGGCTGAGAGATGATGGTAAAGGAGGCGACGGGTCTCATCAGGTGGAAATTAACATGACAGAGTAAAAAGAGGAGATTTGGAGAAGATGGGATGATGGCTGCAGGATTGGAGTGTTGAGCTGAAGTCGTTCTGGTGTCAGAGAGCACCTGTGCCTCTCTCTGGTCTGTGGTTCACTCCATTTAACATTACAGCACTGTGAATTTGTGAGGGAGAACCGGCCAGAAAAACTGTTAGCTGTTATTTCAAGCTGTCGGCTTGGATTTGCGTCACACGATGCCCGGTGGGGCTCCTCTTTTTATTACACAACAACAGTGGAGTGTGGGTGGCATGTAAGGACAGACAGACAGACAGCTCCACCGTTATGAATAAGAACATCTCTTTACTTATGTGTCCCTCGAGAGAAAAAAAGCTGTTCAATGGGACTTTAAAAATTTAACCACTTAAGCCTGGGGTGAAAAATACTTTTACACTGTCTGCATTGTTCTTATCTCATTCTGGCAGTCAGCATCGCATATAATACATCCGTTTTTTTTCCAGGAGAGCAGCAGTAGTAAACCTGGAACATTCATGCTGAAGAATGAGACTGAAAGCAAAACTGAAACTAACCCTGTAATTGAACCTAATCAAGGCACCTCACATTTCTCACCACCAAAAGTTTCCTTTAGATGTTTTGTGCTTTCACCTCAATTTTTGTTCAAATCCGAAGTTATAGTCGTTTCTAACAGCCTTGTCCAGCAGACCTCCACCTCCGTTTATTGTCGTCTCACTCTGTTCGTTCTTATTTGTGGGTAAGGGGCACAAGCTACTCCACTGAAGGCTTTATGGAGCTTCCTCCACCGGGGGAACGGTGGCTTTCATGCCCATAGGGCGGGGCTTCCTCTGGGTAAGGCCAGTTACTACCCCCCCTCCTACCCCTTTCATTTGCCCTGTGCTACGGCGCCACTCTGGACAGTCTGGGTTAGGGTTTTTACAGTATTTCATAGAACCTGGAAGTCCCCTTTATCATCCATTTACTTTTTTCTGTTTATAGCGATCATTTATATTTTAGACTCATCAATCATCTCTGGCTTAAGTGGTTAAAACAAAAACTTGAAAATAGCATAAATAATCCAAATAATGATGGTGTGGATGTTGAGATCATGAAAAGCTACGATACACACATAGAAATTCTTTGGACAAGCTGCAAACTACACACACACACACTCACACACACACACATCCTAATGAAGACCTGACAGGGCCCAGTTTCTTCCCTTCCTGGGCAAAGATACTTGCCGTCGTCCCTGCAGCCACATTTTGTAACACAAAAGGCACAAACTTAAAAGCTCATAGAAACCGTTTGCAAAATGTCAGAAGCTGCAGGCTCTGGTACCGTGCATGAAACTATGCTACATGAAAAATGTGTTTACTCTTAGACCGAGCCTGAGAACAGAGGTGGGTGGGTGGTGGGGGTTGGATACATGGCCACAGTAATTGCTGTGAATTCTTTCTGCAGATAAGCTCCACTATGGACACGGCTAAGATGGCAATTCTCTCTCGGCAACGCCCCCGCCGCTATTTGAATGGTAGCCGAGACACTGTTGTACGTTATCATACAGTTCAGTTAGAGTTGACAGGGCTGAACATTTGATAGACAAAACAATATCCTTCTATAAATTGATTTTATGGAAGGATATAGTTTTGTCTTGGTGCGAAATAGGCGTTAATGCATTCAGTGACCAAACCAAAGTCACTCATTAGAATTTAGAAAGAACAGCTTATTTGTTATTCAATAATGTTGTCTTAGTCTCCCATTAATGGGTTGACCTAAAGGATAAGCACAGAGCATTGCAAAGTTGCAAAGTAAATGCAAATATGAGCGATAAGCCAGATAAGCCAATGTTTTCCTCGTAAACAAACTCAGAAATCAATACAGGACGGAAGCAAACAGCTCTTTGTCTTAATGCGTGCTCTGCAGAGACCACTGATGGCAAATTGTTAAAAATGACAAATTAGTGGAATCATTTTCCCTTTATTAACCTGCACAGTTAGCCCAGAGCAGAATGTGATCTCAGCAAACACTCTCAACCAAACACAAAACTTTTGAAATCCTTTTCTTAAGTCTTTGTTGACAGACAGCGACATTAACTAATCTGATGGGCGACACTGAGAAAGCAAACGCACGCTTTGACAAGCTGTCGCAAGGATTTAGAGAAAATAACCCAGAAAAAGACAAAACCAGGAAAAAGAACACAGAGGATGACGGGCTACCTGACACGTTCTTACACTGCTGTTACCTTGGAGACAGGAAACAGGATTGTACAGAAACACGGACGTGTGCCCGCATTTCCCATAACAGGAAGGGGAGACGGAGGGCAGCAGAGGGGGCCAGTGGGCAGTCTGACATTTCTGCTACCGTGTGGAAATGTCACATGATCGGGGCAGAAACATACATCAAAGTCAGGAGAAGTTTCGTAACGGAGGACAGTAAAGGAACTACCACTTCATTACATCACCCTCCATCTGTCTCTCTATGCATTCACTATGTGCATGGAAACCAAATCCACAGTGATCACGGACACAGAGCGACACAAGAAAGCACTCAGCGAGCAAAAAACATCTGCCAAGACCAAACATTTCTTTAGAACTTTCTGTAATAACACAGAACACCTGCATTTCTTTGTACATCTAATGTTTACAAAATGAAACTCTCCCCATAGTATCTTGAATGATGTCTCTTTATTGGTTGAAGAGATATTAATGGAAATCGATAATTCAATAATGGATCGACCTCCATAGCTATTGAAGATACATACATTAAAACTATTTGTACACTACTGAATTAGCACGATCTCAGCGAGATGATGGTGGTAGTTGCACATTGTAGCCCTGCTAGGCATTTGGCTATGCCTGGATAAATATAGCTTCTAACCGAAAATGACTTTCTGACCACCAGATCCAGATCCCATGGTAGCGAGCATTTTGGTTTGAAGGCTGCCTGTTCTGTCTCAGTCTCTGCTACCATCTAGTGGTAAACTTGAGTTAACAGTCTGAATGGTTGTCTATGGCCTGAAGATGATCTAATTACTTTAAAGCTATAATGCAGATCCGCCTAAAAATCTACAACAATGTAGATAATTTTGCATTATCTTGCTGTAATACACACAAACACACACCGAGGCAAAACTTTAACCTCCTCGGTGTTGGTGCTCATGCATTAATGCCCTTAAGTGTGTTAAAAGTAAATGAGTGTATTATAAAATGCATACACACATACAACAGACATCTGCACACAAGATGTTAATGCAGGCAAACACATGCACACAATGAGGATTGTCAGATTTGACCGATAAAACCCGACCTCCTGAGGGTGAGAGAACATCATTTTCACCCATTTTGCCGGCGTCGTCATGGGGGAGGTTCACTTGTGAAACACGTAAAACCCATTTGAGTACCCCAATAGGGTCACTAGTACTTTTGAGAAACACAGCTGTCTGGGGAGCAGGAGATATAGATAGAGCTGGAAAAGCAGTGGGTCCTAGATTGTGGTCAGATACCTAGAAATAGGCACGCACACGCACACACACACACACACACACGCATTTGCCCCGTGGGTAGTCCGAAATGTCAAAAAACACACACCATGCTGTCAATCACCGACTCAAAATGGAGGCGTATGAAACAGAAGCCCTCTCTGTGTGAAATATGCCACCACAGCACACAGCATCCAGAGCACAGCAGAGCCCCTACGGCGAGCAAACAGCCGACACAAACCGGAGCCGCAGGACTCGAGCTCTCCTCCAACCGCCCGCGCTGGCCGCGAGGAGACTTGAATTATGTCTGTCGCCTTTCACAGCAAGCCCCTCCGTCGGGGGAGACATAAGTGGT
>OMOW01105035.1:0-17526 GCA_900312555.1 Lamprogrammus exutus
CTCTCTCTGTGTGTGTGTTTTTCATTCCCAGCTTCAACGGCATGGACGCGCTCCTGCTCCCTGTCGTCACAGACTCCATGGTTGATCACGTGTCCAAAACTGCAAAGGGTCGCTTCACAGGAGACCCCTCACCCCTGTATGAACGCGCTGAGGGGACTGAGGCTTCAGGGGAGGAGGAGGAGGAGGAGGCGGCGGCGGTGAGTCTTGACGCAACACATTTGTAACGGGGCGATGATTTAAACAGTGTGAATCGCTGAATCCCCCCCTCGCTTACGTTCTGCGGTGTGAACGGTTTCACCTCCCTCTTCAAGCTGTGCCTGTGTTCATTCATTCACCTGCATCACAGCAAAACTATGAATCTAAGCAACAACCTACTGCGCTGTTCCTCTGAGAAATGCTACTCCCAAGAAATTGGAGGAGGCACTAACCGCACGATTTGGGGTATTGCGTGGTTCAAGGGTTGTCGTCCACCTTCACAGAAACAACACATTCCAGATTTGTGAGGGAATTCTCTCTCCGTCGCAGATCAAAGTGAACGAGGAGGAGAGGTTGGCGGTGGCTGTTCATCTGATCGACAAAGAGGCGTCTGTGGTGCCACGCGGCGCATTCATCAAGAATCCAAGTGGCCATGTGCAGAAGAACCGGAGCTTTGAGGGTAAATGTTATACTATTAAAATCTGTGGTCCCTCTGCAGAACCAACATGTGTCGGAACACACGCAAAGGCTAGAAGTTCATATTTGCGGCTGCACGATTTAGAGCTCAATATTCATTTGAATCCATGAAGTGATACATTCAGCCCTGCTTTTCAACCGCTGCAACGTTTCAGAAAGTATTTCATAACACATCTCGAAAGTATTTGGAAAACGTACAAACCGGGTTTTGTGAAGTATCACCTTGCCCGAGTGAGTGATGTGTGCATGTACCATACCTTAAATCATACCACTGTATCACAGAATTATCACCATGTCCATGTCAATCGCTCCTCAGGTCTTACTCACTCAGAAGCAACGAAGCTTGACAACTACTTTCACTTCGCCGAGCCCAGGAATCTGAAGAAGAAGTCTATCCTGGAGATGGCTGATCTGAGCCCATCTATCGACTTCCTGGCCCCACTGAGTGATGACAATCCCAAAGGTGAACATGCAGGCTTTCAGTCAGCACATAACAGCACCGCCAAAATCTCACAATTATACATTTGTTTTAAGTATTCAAGTCATAATATTACATCTGCATGCTGGATTTAGTTTACTTAAGATCATTGGGCTCTACATGATTTGTACAATATGGCGGTATAAAATGACGTCATTCGTGTTTGGCGTATTCCAGCTGCCATGCTACATTACCCATGTTCATAAGCGGTGTTTCGAAAGACATCATTATGGTGATTCATTAAGACCGAGAATTGCAATAGCAAGTGCGTCGTCCTCCCGGTTGACAGGCCTGTTGGACTACACCGACCCCACCCTCCATTTTCTCCGTTAAATGATCCGTTTTGGATTGATCACATAAAATAGTCAACACCATTGGGAGTAGGCAGAAGTGAGGAGGAGGTTAAATTGCCAAACTAAAATTATAAATCTTTTGATGTCGACCATCACGCACTTTTGACTGCACATCTGGACCAGATGCAAAATGATTTATGGGAATTTGTTGGATGAATTTCCCTCAGCGTTTCTCATCATTGAGTTTTATGTGCAATGCTCTGATAACAGGCAACCAAAGTCTGACTGTTACTTGCAATATCCTTCTTGGATTCAGGACCCACATATTATCAGTTAGGCCTGAACTGAGTAAGACAAATAATTAAATTTAACTTTAATGTACGACTACAAACCTCATAGACTTAACATTACTGTAAACATTTTACAAAACATTTTACAAAACATACACGGGTTTGGCATTCCTCCATTCCAGGCAGGGAAAATATTCAATACAGCGTCATGAGTAACTTGCATAAACTTGTTTGACACAGGTTAACTCCTCACAGGGGACAACGCGAGGGATCACCTCGCTGTGTACATCCAAGGGAAGGTTACATACCTACATATGTTGTTTGGATATCAAACCTACAAAAGCAGTAAGCAGCATGATATGAAAAGCGTCAATTCTTGCTTTTAAAAAGGTCAGGTTTCATGTCCGAGGTGAGTCGCTGCAGCTGAACGCCACAGTGAATGTAGATCTAGAGCGAGGTCGTGTTTATAAAAGTGCATGTGTGTGTGAGAGAAATAACGTTTAGTACCCATGACCAAAGCGTGGAACAGCTGTCTGATTTAAGATTGCTCAAACATGCGTACGTGTTTGTGTGTGTTCTTTGAGTTCACGCGGATGTCTGCAGCGTCACCGCTGCAGGAAACATGACACAGCTGTCTCGGTGCCACACTTGCCGCGGCCTTGTTAACTGTAGACTGATTACTTTGCTGAAAAGGAGAAAGGGTTAACGTCTTCCAAACGAGACTCTGGGGACGTGGTATGCTTTATCTCCAACCCAAAAGACAGGTGCTTTCCTCTGAGGCCACATGTTCGACTCCCACTCTTCCCCTCGACAGTCATACAGTTTCCACCTCCTGATTTATGGCGTCGGGGTTTTGCCAATGCCAGGGCTGAAATGAACAATCCACACTGACTCAACCGCGGTCGTGTACTTACAACGCATTGCATTGTGCGTGTAAAACATCCAAGAAGGTTCAGAGTGAGGAAAGAATGACGAAACAACGCCTGATTTACCGTAAACGCCGCCCTTTGTCTGGATAAATTCACGTAATGGCTTTTTTTGTTTTCCTAGTAACAGATCTAGGTTTTGTGCTCAGTTCTGTGGTCAGTTCTTGGGCTGGTAGCCCCACCCTAACATATTGAGAAACAGGTTAGATAACAGATACAATCAGCACAAAGGCCTAATGTGTTACAGTATCCCTCTGCTGCCTCTGCCATGGGAGCAGTCGGTGCAGTGCAGCGAGTCGAGCTGATGGGAAAGCATCCTGTTGTATTCCTGCCAGACGTTACTCAACTCTCCAGATTTTTTATTATAAAACATTTAAATTCTGTGAAGTCTTAACAGAGAGTTAAGAGAGTGCAGAGTACGTTTTAGTAAATTCAATTTTATTTCTGTTTTTTGTGTGTGTAGGAACTTGGAGCCTTCAGTTTGAATGTGCCAATCATATCTGTGTCATTCGTAGCTGGTTGTGGCCGGGCCTGACCTTCTTTCACGTGCCACTGACCACTCAGCACGGATACATCTACATCGGCGACGGGAACAAGAATTTGGACCTTCCCCTCATGTTGTAAAAAAAATCTTAATCTTAGACCTGAGCTATCAGTTCTTCCACTTCAACCCTTAAAACCAAACTGTTGAGGTGCTGTGATTGTTGCCTTATCAGAGCTGCAGTTTGTGATGTTCTTCCACAAGCATTTTGTTCCATTTAGTTGACATGCAGAAAAGGTCCCCCCCCACACAGTAAACACATTTGAGAGGCAGGGGTAAACGGACACACTTTATTTGCACTGCTCTGTGTGTGTATATACAATCAACGCACCGCCTACTTGGACGCTGTAACACTGACCCAGTTGCTGTCCACACAAAGTCGTTCACTTCAAGGGCTTTTTTCAGAAACCAGCTGAGACAGAATAAACGTTTCTGGGTGGGGCTCAGAACGATTCATTAAAAGTGTGACACAGCTTGATAAACAAACCGTCTCAGTCTTTTCCCAGGGCAGCACGACAAAAGTCTGCGTACATTGCAGATTTCGTTCAAAGACTTGGCTCGCGTTGTGTGTGTCTGCGGACAATCCGCTGCCAATCGCATCCTTGCATAATGAGCTCGCTCACTCTCCTCCATTTGCTGAAGTGATTCATCGGGCATTCTGTCCTTCAGTGCTTTATGTAAACGGGCTTGACGCCGTAACGCACGTTGTTCTTCAGTGCTGGGTGACCGACGGCCATGCGCTTCTTACACCACTTCAGTCCAGTTTTATAGATGGGCTTCACCGAGTCGATGGACCAGCGAGTCAAGTATCTGCAGAGTAAGCATGAGAGCGTTACGAATGAGCCGCACCGGGCATCCGTGCAGATCATTTGTAGATTAAATAGTGAGTATCAAACACAACAAATGATCTCTTGTTAAAACAGACACGTGTAAACATTACATCACCTGTTGAGCTGTGGTTTGGGCCTCTTTGGAATGTGGCCTTCTGGAAGTTTGGGTTTGTGGTCGGGGAGAAGGCCTTACAACAACAACAACAACAACAACAAAAAGGTCATTTTCTCTGATATTTGCAAAAAGCCTGCAGTCATTTTCACATTTGTATTCACAGATCTTCTTTCAAAGACTTAAGCGTAGATGTACAAACTCGGGGCAGGCAGTGAGACCGACCTGCTCTGTGAGCCATCTGCACACAGATGGCAATTTTTTGATGTTCCTCTGGGCAGAGACCTGTGATCCTCTTGGGCAACATCCCGCCGTCTGACCTGATGAACTGACTAAGCAACAACACATCCTGGAAGGGAAAAACAAAACGAAAGAACAACAATCATGCACTTTACACTGGCTGATTTACTTAACGTAACGATATGGATGCTATATATGTCTGAGAATTCCTTTACATACTGTGTAGTTGTATTTGTGCTGCAGGTTCCATCGGTAGATTGGGCATTTGGCTGTGGGGTTTGGAGGCTGTGGTGCCTCTGGAGTGTCCACTATTTGTCCCTCAATCTGAAAGAGATTAGAAAGTTCCACAATGTATCCAATTAGATCTTGTGACTTGCTGGCTTCATCTTTTAAGCTTCCACGAGTTAATGTAAAAGTGTGGTTTTGGAATAACGTCTAAAAAAGGCAGTTGTAGTGAGTTTTGTTGCTAATAAGTAGTGAGAGATAGATCCTCCGCCACTGCCCCTGTTAACTTCAGAGTTGTTACAGTAAAGATCCGCCAAACACAAAACTAAACGTAACCCTCGCGTGACAGCTTTAATATGTCAACTCTGCATAAATCCCCCCAAAATTTAGAAATAAGAGGATAAAGAGCGCCAAACATTAATCAGAAATATCTTAACATATTTTTCTATTAAAATAGCAGTGGATTCTTACAACAAATTCAGAAAATGTGGAATGCATCAACGTATAACAGCAAATATTGTGAATAATGCAGAGTCATGAAGAGGTCATAGATGTACTTACAGTTGTTGTTTCGCCATCTTGCTTCTCCACCACTGTAAGGTAAACATTGTAAAACGTTATCCACAAATCAAATAAGTTATTTGTATTGCCATTTATTAACTAGTTAGTAACAATACAGCAAGAGGCTCAATTCCAATCTTTTGAAGGCATTTGTGAGATTATGGTGCGGAATTATATTATGATTATTATTAATATTGAACATTTAATCAAGCGAAAAAAAACAACGAGCCCCTTATCGTAGCGCTGTGTGACAGTATGAGGGGCGTCGTTAGCATGCTTGCTAACTAGCGATGCTAAGATGTGACCGGCTAAATGTAGAGTTTTGTACGGAAGTCTCACCTTGGCGGATCCCTCTGCTCTGAATGCTTAGAGCGGATAGCTGGGGAACATTTATCCTCTGTAAAAGGCTCACGTTGCTGCCAGTAACAGCTGATTTTATGCCCCCTAAAGAGCTCCACACGGACCTCAACAACCCGCAGCCAGCCATCTTGGCTTGTTGACCTTCCCATTCATCGCTTCCTCCTTGATAATCTCGCGAGAATGAAGCCGGACAGCGACGCCCTAGGTGAAAGCTGGTTACTACATCATGGGAGAGGCGTACAGATCAATAGATCAATCAATAACGAATCCGTTCATCTATTCCAGCCCTTGGAAAAAAACAAAACGTTTTCAAGTTAAGATAAATGTATTAAAAGCTGTAGGAATCTTCATCACAAAGCTTGTGTCTCAAAGGACAACATAGAGCCAAGATCTTAATCTTTCTACAATTAATCACAAAATAAATTATTGCAACACAATATCCAACAAAATTAAACACAAGGGAAAAGGCAATGCATATTATAAAGACATCCAAATAATCTGCTTAATCTAAAAATCGTATGCGTTTATGGTTTTACCTTAAGATGACATCAAGATGAAGAGCTCAACTGGTGTTCCTCAAGCCCAGAAATTATACATTATCAATTTACCTGAGATGCAAAACTTCCCGGGTCAGACATTCAATCAGCTTGTTAAGGTAACAAAATATTTGACGAGTTAAGAACATTTTTTGTTGAAAGATGTGAAAGATATGTTTTGAAGATTATTTCAAACATGGACTAACATGCCAGCGCAGGACAAATCCTGTAATGTATATGATGAACGTGTTGCATGTTTCCTCTCACGTTGCTTTCATTCAGATGCTCAGAGACCATAACCAAGATAGGGTCACTGTTGTCATTCCTCTCTTCATGCCAAACTCATCTGTTGAAAGGAGAAGGCACCGAGAGGAACGGTGCAGGAACATGCCCATCTTTCACTCCAGAGGCCAGAAGACACCTGTGTAGTCTTTCACTCCCACATAGAGACTCAGACTGGAGGCTGATGTTTGATAGCGTTATCGTGAGAACACTGTGCCTTTGTCTAAAATGCCACTTTTTTTAATCTTATGGATTCAGCAGCTGGCATGAAGAAACCCTTAAACAGGCTTACACAGACTACAATAACAGATCTGATTACACAGACCTATAATTAGTTGCTGAGTTAACTTAATGAAGCGAGTCTTGCACAAATTAGAGCTATATACAGTTACATAAAGGACAGCTGTCATCTGTTTGCAATATAGCTGTCTCATGTAGTGTACGAAGTAAAATCCATGCGTTTCATTTTGTGAAGGGTTTGATTCCATAGCTGCAGTTTCTCATACTGTAACAGCAGAAAATGATCGCCTCCTGTTTGCCCTCTTTGCTTTCTGGCACCTTGTAATTATTATCTTTGTGTAACAGGTTTCTTTTTTGTCCTCAGGGTAGTTTAACTTCTGGAAGTTAAACCGTTCAGCTGGCCTCGAGCTTCTATAAGAATGCAGCTTTCCCACAAATGATTTACAGTTCTCCCCAAATTTATGAAGTTGTCCTCTTGGAGAGGTCAAAATAACACTATAAAGTCAGATTACATAAGTAGTCCCAGATGTAAGGTCATTTTAGAATCAGCGCGTTATTTGAAATGTGTTTTTGTGAAGAAGATAGCACGCTTTAGATGATGGGACAACTTTACTATGACACACAATACAGTTGTATTATGATAGAGTTGTTCTGCATTGTTTCACAAGGTTTCCACGCACCTCATTACAAGGTGAATTTGTGCCCGAACCCCACTTTGACTACTGTCCTGAATTCAATGTCTGAAAAGTCACAGTTAAACTATTGAGAAGATTGTTTGTGTCTGTCTTTTCAGCAACAAGCTTTGCGTAATTAATGAGCGCAAACACAACAGCATGCGGCCTGTTAAAAAGAACAAGCAGACCTCAGGAGTCTGTTCACCATCGTGGTTCCTTGGGTTCACGGTCACAAAAATGTGAACTATTTCTCTAATGCCATCCAAACTGTGGAGTGTAAAAGAGCTGCACACTGAGATGCAAATGAAAAATCTGTAACGGTCTCATCCATGGAGCAGAGGGTTGAAAGATGGAGATTACCACCACCCTGCCATCACAAAGACAGTATTGTCTCAGTGACCAGGTCCCTTCGTCGAGGACACTTAAGCAGTCACATTCCTCAAGAGAAGCGCAAAAAAAATGCCATTTAAAGTGTCTGGCCACCTTCTCGTATGCTTTGATATTCAAATGAAACATGGTACTATACAAACAGGCGCCTCAGCTGAGGAAGAGGAGGAGGGGAGAGTAATCAGATAGGGTTTCCCTCAGATGAAAAGAGCTCGTCTGACATTTTCACAGCAAGCACTGAGGGACACTGAGGCAATGTTGGTTTGATGTCATGGTGGGAAGTAATAGCTGTGTGGAAAAGGTTAGCGTCTTCCCCCTGCTTCCCCGGATAAACTGCTAAACACAGCGTGGAACGGCAAGATGAGCTGTGACCCCGGCAAGACTACATCCCCACATCCCCACCACATCCTCTTTTACTGCCTCTGTGGTTTTGTGTTTAATATTTTGGTGAACACGGAGAGGGTAAGACCTTCTCCTAGGGGCATAATCAAAAGTTTTACAAGTTAACGCAGCAAAACCATGGTGTTGTGTGGATAGTTGTATTTTCGGTTGTCCCTCCAGACGTGGATTGCGCAGTTTCACTATTAAAGCGTGGCATCCGGCATTTGCGAAGCTTCTCTTTGCTGTGAGTTTCCTCAGATCAAGATTTTACTCAGCGAGAGGACAAAAGTGTTTGACAGCACATTTTATTCCCATGCAGATGGAATGTCTGGATTCGCTCCTCTCCAAATTGATGGGCACAGTCTGGTATGCAATTAAGGCATAGCTGTCACTAAGAGGCTTTCCTGGGTGATTAACTTGTAAGGGCTGTTGCATCCAAGGAAGTCAACTGGACGCAATTAGCCCATTTTCTGGGGATGGGGTTTGGTAAAAGCCAGTCCTACGTGTAAAATGAGGTGAGGTGAAATAAGCCAGCCAAAGCAGACAAGTGGAAACTGAAGCCCGGGCAGCAAAGCTCCATCCTGTCGGTTCAAGGTCCAGATAGACGGGGGGAAGTAAATGATGACATTCACTCGGTCTACAATGTGCATTCATTCCTCTTCCTCTGATGTGATGCCCCACCAGCGCCAGGCGATGTGAATCTACATCCTTCCAAGTATCAACAGCCCCCCCACCTCTTCTCTTTCTCTGCTCTCTCACACAGCCGGGCCAAACACCCCTCCCGTACTTAATTGGGTGAATAGAAAGACCCGGGCGTACGTGCTAAATGGCACTAGCTTCTACCACAAATTCAGCCCTCTTTGAAGAGGCTCTTATCCCCATTTTCCCTCCACTTGGCCCTCTAATAGCACCAGCCTCTGTCCTCACATACTGCTCTCAGTCACATCTCACCCTCCTGTTTCTCGCATACAGATGCACGCACGCACACTCTCACACGCACACACACTCTCTCCAACACCCTTGCATCTGTCTTTCATACATGTGTGATGGGCAGCCCCCCTGAGTCCATTGAGGCTGTATGCACGTTGCACTGCCTGTGATACAATACGTGCTTGGCCCCTGAGAGGTCCTCTTTAAATGTTTGAAAACATTTTGTACTCTCACTTTGCATTTTTTCCTGCCGGGATGTAGTTTTTGTTTTGAGTTTGGAACTGCTGCTGCACCTCCTGAGGTCCAGGCTCCTTTGGTTGAGTTGTGGTTTTCACTGACCTTTTAAAGGGTCATGGTGGGTGGCAACGAGGAACTCAAGGCAGGAATAAAAGCGAAGTAAGAGAAGACCAAGGCTACCAGTTGAGGAAATTAAAAGGTTTTGTTGGAACATCCGTGTTTGTGTGCGCAATTTCACCAGGAGCGATGTTCTCAATGTGCTCTCTTTTGCGCAGTGGATCTGTTTTTCATCCAGAGGAACCAAAAACGTGCAACCAATGATTCCTTTGAGCTCTGAAGGATGTTTTAATGTGATACGGGGCAATCTCATGCTGTGCTGCTTTGTGAAGCACTGTCCAGATTAGTTTCCCACCATCGCTGCCCCTCTCTTTGCTCTTTACTTCCTCCTTGTGCATGTTGCCATGACGCCTGGAGAGGCATTCTCATGTAGACCAGATGCTTTCCCGTGTGGAGTCTCTCTCCACAGATCTACTTTATTCATTTATTTTTTACCAAAAGGCTATCAGTTGATCATGTGACTTTTGAGGTGAGCAGCAATGTTTTTCTTAGTGCTGTGTTTGCGAGGACTATTTCCTTGTCACCCTGATGGATATGTGATCACATATATCAATACTTAATACAGTATTTGAGCACATTTTACTGAACATTCTATCAACGAAAAAGTATTTGCAGTAAAATGAGCTAAAGTATCAAAATTGCTTCCTCTCACTGTCACATAGTTTGCGGTAACATAATGATTCTCGCACCAGCAATACTTCCACCTGTATATTCTGGAGGAAATCTCATCCAATGCGATCACAGCCAGAGGATGCCATCTCGCAGATCTGTGTTCAATACCCAGCAGTGTTGCTTCCGGCTTGGCTGGATGCCCCACTGAACACAACTGGCAGTGTTTGCGGCCGTGGGAAAACCCGGTGAGGGATCGTGTCCTTGTGTGACTTGTGCATGTTTGTTGGGGTGCCTCAGCGGATGGGGGTTGTGAGCTCGGGGTCAGCTGATAATGTAAAACATTAGACATGGAGATTTCAGTTGCCAAAATCAATATCACAATAACTTTTCATATTTTTTCAATGAGAGACCCAGATTTACATAAAAGTAGACCTGATAGATCTCAATTCTAGATTCTAAACTTCTGTGACATGACTGGTTGGTTGATGTCATCGTGTCAGTTCTAATTATATTTTTTTAATCATGAGGAATTCAGATTATTTAGTTAACATTGCAACGTGAGTCAATTTAGGTCAGCAAGTAACACAACTAATTTAACATTTTCCCCAAAACATTTTAATGTTAAGGAGGTCTAAGCTCATCGACCTACAGACGTAGATCATATTAGTCTCTATACTAGTCTCAGCAAGGCTCGTGTCAGATGAGAAGACATGGCTGCTGATTCTACGTGGAATTGAGGAGACACATGACTTTCCCCACCCTCGCTAGGTCAACAGTGGATTTTAGCAGTGACTAAGATTGTAGTGGGGGGGGGATCGACCCATCTAAATAATGAGAAAATGTAACTTAATGTTGCAGGTTGCACAGTGGCTCAGTGGTGAAATGCTGAGAGTGTGTTATATTTTATGATCATACATGCATACATTACTCTGCAGTGTAACCACTAACTACAGCCATCAAAATACATGTGGCATAGCAAATTGCACAATATCTTCATCTTTCATCTGCAAATGTTCTACCTGTGCTTTAGAACACAGCCGCACGTTTTTGAATTTGCTCTGAGAGGACCTGCTCTGACATGAGCGTTTGACCCAGAGTCACATTACTTTATGCTCGACGGCGCTCTGCTGTCTTCAAACGATTTCGTTTGTGAGAGGTGTTGCCATGGTGCTTTGTCATAAATTGTAGCTGTCTGGCCACCTGCACAAGAGAAGGAGCCCGAGCCGACCTTGACCCCGGCAACTTCTGACCAGGTGTGGCTTCATACTGGAGTTACTTTTGGGCCGTCAGTCTTCACGATGTGCCGTTGACAATTCAATCTCAGTCATTCTGCTCTGGGCAATCTTTTTTTTTCCTCTCCACATTTTGGTTTACTTACTGCACATTTTTATGTAACATTGTTATGTTTACCAAGACCTAAATTCAATATGTGCCATTCTTTTCCTGTTTGAATAGCAAAGAAATTCACGTCAAACTCCATTGTGAAACCTGGCAGTTTAATGTAGACCTGCTTATCGGCGAACACAATCATCACTTATTTGAGCCAAATGTGAACTTTTATGACCTGTTTACCTGCACAACTTACAATGAAAGGTTGAAATTTTATTGAGGTAAAACGGCTTTTAAAGCTGTGATTTACCAGTCGATTCCAACTGTTAAAAGTATGGAGTCTGATATGATGTTTTTTTTACAGACAACGTCCTTCACATTAACCACTCCTGGCTTGTAAAGACCCCTTGCTCAAACACTGTCTCACACTGTCCTTCACCCCTCTTTAAGCCTGTCTGCTTTTCTAAACGAATTGAAGAGTATAGAATCCATTGTAGACAGGTGGAGCCCAGCAGGGGGCAGTGGTGATTGTCAGGTGCAGCTTCGCTCGACTGACGCCGTTTGACTGACCCTCCCACCTTCTGCAGCACTCGGCATCAAACCTTGGAGATACTTGGATTAAATCATAATGCACAATTTAACGGGATGTTCTGCAGGATATATATTCAATCTCGTAGGTCGGATGATGCATATCCATCTCCAACTCTAGGATTTGAGGGAATGAAACGTCTCCAGCCCATTACTGGAGAATGAGACAATAATTAACTTTTCCCCTTTGGCACTGTTGTCTTTTCAGACCGGAGAACTTCTCTTCCCCCAGAGACATGTTTTGTGGGCTCCCTGATGGGGAACATGATCTTTGTCCCCTCGTTCTGTTCCTCTCTCAGTCGGGGGTCATTCACATTAACAACTTCAGACCGTCTATTTTTTTCTCATTTAACGACCTTCTTTTTTTCTTGTATTTCAACACCATGTCCGATACATCTTATCCCCTGAATGAGAATGTAAAAACCCTATGTTGCCTGCATGTGTGTGTGTGTGTGTGTGTCCAGTCTGTCTCGCCACGGTGAGAAGAGGCAGTACAGTGAACGGCAATCAGTCAAGAGCTTCTGGAGCCTTTATGCATGGGGCTTAATTAGGAAACATTCACTCGCACAAAAAGACATGATGCAACAAAAGATTGGCCGCTGAAAAGAGGCAAACCTGAAGTCCTTTTTCTCCCATTCACTCATACGTATAAGGACCCAGCAGTCAAACACAAGGCAAACTCTTCAGTAAAATTCCATCGCCAGCAAAAACAGGATGAGGGGCGGTAATGAACGAGGCACTACTTCTTCCAAGGATGTCTTTGTCGTCGAGTGGAAACATACTCACATGTTAATTTCTTTCCGTTCACACCAAATAATAACATCAAACAGAGAAGTAAATCTTCTTTTCCCATGTGACGAATCAGCTTTTTGCTTTATGGTCATGTGGCAAAACGTTAACAGAGGCCTCGCTTCATTTTTTGGAGATGATAAACCACATATGTAACATGACGTCGCTGCATTGGCTTTGCTTTAATGGCTGAAAATAAGAAACGCTTTGATAAAACGTTGCTACACTCAGACGGGCGTTTTTGCAGAATAAATTTATTTTGTAGAAGTAATTTGAAACAATCTGAAAACATCTGAACAGATAAATGAGAAATATCACATGCGTTCATCCATTAAGAAAAGACAAGAAATAGTTCCCAAGGGAAAAGTTGGAAAAGAAACAAGTCAATATTATGATCAATAAATCTCTTACAGCTCACGAGGCACCAGAGTGATCATAAAGAAATCTCACTCAACCCTCAGCGAGATCTGCGCGCAGACACAGAGCACTTACACCCGAGTACTTAGGCGAAGGTGTCAGCTCTGTGAAGCGTTCGCGAAAAGCAAATGAGACTTGATCACGCGTTTTAGCCTGAGCCCACGCTGTTGGCTGCTGAGATCCAAGAGAGCAAACTTCCTTTCTCCTGATGAAATCCTTGTTGAATAAGCCTTTCCAACTGGCAGGCGCCCCATTTACAAATGTGGGATCCTTTCTCTTTGTTGTGGTCAGGGACCATCATGGCGTGTGATAGCGGAAAAAAGCAAAGGATTAGAAACGGCAACAAAGACAGAAACACAGCAAAGTACCAGGAAGGAAAGGCAGATATGAATGGAAATGCCATTTATAAGAGTAACATAATGTATATGCCATGTATAGGAATAACATATGTGCACATCTTTAAATGAATTTGGCTTGACTGACATATACTCGCTGCACATACTGTATGTCATCAGATAAATAACACTGTCCTCTCCACTGATGTCTCTCCATGTCTAAATTAACACCCTGTCATCGTGTGTTCGTAGACAGCCATTACCCAAAAAAGACATCAAAGACTCCCGTCCCCTACGTCCCCTATGTCTCCTAGGTGAGATCAGTGTGCCGCCGTGTGCTCTTTTATGCTTTTGAACTCACAGCTGTTACAGAGACGGGGGTGACCTTCCACCTGGGCTTTGTTTTCAGAGAGGGGTCACGCCAGACTTCGGGGTCAATGATTCATTTGATATGCAGATCCGCAGCACGACGTGGACCAATCATTACAAATTATTCAGAATATATTATTAATGTTGATGTGTGGCTCTCATTCATCACTGTAAGAGAATCGGGACGTCCGGTTTTGAATGACGGCCTCCTTTCATCATGTAAGAGTCATCCTCTGACTTCATGTCCAGCGCTTAAGAAGGCTTTTACTACAAACTGCTCTTGAGCTGCATCTGGATCATGTCAGCGCCAGCAGAGAGGAGTGTTTCTGTTTTAAAGAAGGAGATGGTTGTTGGGACACAAACGCGTTCACATATTCCTCTCCGGTGGGAATCGTATTTTGACAGATTCATGTATCCAACCAAAAGCTTATTATATGCTCCATAATGTCTTTACAGAGATACATTTCAGCAGTAAATAATGCTTTGTCATTACAATATGTTTTTATCGTCCTGCAGCACATGCAAACAGTTACCATAATCTCATATACACAGCGGGACATCTACAATGTTCAATGTGTTTTTCATGACGCTGATTGAGAAAATCTTTCGGCGATGGCCGCGACACCTGTTCGACGTTAAAGAGATCTGCAGCATCTCGTGTTTGTGTAAGCATTCTGCACGATTCGGTTACTACCGGAGCTCATCGGCCACTGATCTTCAGGAAATCTGCAGATATTTGATCGGAGGAAGATCACTTTGAAAGCTGTCAAAGAAAGGCAATATCTACAGTGTGTGTGTGTGTGTGTGTCTGTCTGTTACACGCAGGGCCAGAAATCAAAGGGAAACCTCGTAAAAGCCACGCCAGTAATACCTAATAATGCCAGTTACAACATTTAGGAAGATGAAGCCACTTCTGTCCTGTATTGTTGTGTATGTTTGGTCTAGGATATACTTGCCCAGAATAATTGTTCAGCATAATATGACAATATAATCACTATCTAGTCCTCATAAATCCCATACCAAAAAACTCGCCCTCCCTCCCTCCCTGCAGCGGAAATGTGGCTCTGATTATTGGGGCTGTGCGCTGAATGAGTAGTAGGGTAAACCTTGGGAGGCAAAATAATGTGAAACAGATACACTACATCTTTAGCAAAATTGGCTACACTCAAGGAAGACATACCTTTGTCATCATCCAGAAAATCATGTTAAACTCCCGTGCTTTGGGCTGCGAACAGCGGCGCTCAGACCCAGATAGCAGACAGCTGTCTCTGGGGACGAAGACAGCATTACCTGTCTGCTGGAGGAGATTCTTTTCCCTGAAGTAATATCTGCTTAGCCCAAGGCAGCAGAGCCTTCACTGACAGGAGATATAGAGCTTGCATGCCACAAGTAATAGGATAGGCCCGCATCATTAAAATTATGTACTGTCAAAATATTTGCCACTCTGGTACAAGTAAGGGAAGGCTCGGCGGTATAACTTCGGTGGGCCCGACTGCTTTTAACCGTAAACATTTGGGCCTTTTAATTTCCCAGCAGCACCTGGTGTTGTGTGGAGAGTTATGCTCTATACAATCTCAGCCCCTCTCGTGTGGTTTAGACCAGCAGATGAACCATTGCGCATCTCTAGTAAATATGACTTCCTCTCTGACGTTCAACATCCCTCATTTTACATGTGAATACGTTGTACACGCTGAGTAAGTATTTTAGAATCAGAGAGCTGATCTGTGGCGACTTTGTGAAGCCCTTTGAGGCGCTGCTTTGCGATAGTGGTCTACAAATTAATAACACTCGTAAAGGCCTGACCTGGCTTCACAAGCGATGTGTCCTTCTACTCTGAGAAGTGTTATGAATATGAGGCCAGATGCAAAACATCTGCCTCCGTTGCTCTGCCTTTGGTTGCAGTCAGTCCCACTACACTATTTATCATGCTGTATTTTGTGTCTGCAGACATATTTCTGCGGAAAATTCTACAAAAAGCCATTTTGCAAACCCAGGCACTACTTCTGTCGAGCGAGACACAGACAACCTCTAACCTAACCATGTACATGAAACCAGTCTGTCAACGTTTCCCTGGGACTTTTGCCAGATTGCAATCACAATGACTGCCAATCAAACCAAAGACCCCAGGGGTTCTGCCCTTTGAGAGAAATGTTTGTTAGCTCCAGTATGTTTGTGTTATCTTCAAATACACTAAAACCGAACAGCTTATTTGATCTGTTTGAAGATTTACAATTGCAAAATATTTGTTAGATTGTATTTGTATAGCTCATACTACAGACCGCTGGATGCACAATAATAACATCTTTTGTCCCACACAGGGGGATAATTGTCTTACATCATTCACAAGTTATTGCTGTTTCCCTACAGTGAAGCGGATAATGAAAATAGTAATAACCCAAACAGTTTCCCCATTGACTTATTAAGATGCACTGTGTTTTTGTTATATTCTTATTAAATCGGTTCTGTAGGATTATAGGACTTTAGAGGGACCTCGGGGGCCCAAATTCAGCCCTCAAAAACAGCCTTCAAACAAGCAAGTGAAATTATCTGTCTGTCATTCCTGTTCAGGTACAATAAAGACGTTCAAACGCTCCAGCTCTGTGCGCAGAGTGTGAGGCATGCAGCGCCCCGACAGAGAGCCTATGTTAGTCTGTGATCTTTACATCCTGGCAGGGGATTCTTGTGGATCTGCTCCAAGGAGAGCGCGCCTCTCTCAACTGGGGCCTGGCTGGAAATTAAATTACCTCTTTTTCGTAGCGCCATGGTGGTCACATTTTCAAAAAAACATCAAGAATAATATTTCTCTTGCGATGGCTAAAGATAATGGTGTTGATGAGTAGACACATGCTCCCTTTGGCTGTTTTAGTTGTGCATTTTTGTCAATCGCCCTCCTATGAGATGTCGTACACGCTCGCTGAAACGTGAGAGACGTTTCATTTGCGTGGCATCGAACGGAAATATGTGTTTCATGGCTGTTTCACCAACTTCATGCCTGTTGTATAGGATTGACTAAATCAATGTGCAGCCATGCCTCAAGCGGATATTCTATACCTTAATTTGCATTGTCGGAAGTTATTCATATACATTCAATTTAAGTGGATGTTTGTCAAAGGAATGACTTGTAGCTCTGAAAAATATTGAACGTACTATTTGTTCCCAGTTACTACGAATCACTGATGAGCTCTTTTCACAGATGTCCTCCACGACATTATTGCAAAATAAAAGGTGGGAGGCAAATGATCTCACTTCAATACATATTTGACTTTTTGTTTTGCATCAATCCAACAATCAAGATGGATTTTCTGTTTCTTTAGATTTGTTGTTTGGTTCTTAGCTGGTCCTGACTTCTTCTGTCTGAATGTCTAATTGTAGGAAGCTTTAGAAATCATGTGAGTGATGCCCTGATTTCCTTGCCAGGAACCATTAGTTCACTCATTTACTAATGTGGAGTCATACAGGAACTTTGAAACCACATCAAGGCAACACTTATTTAGAGTGATGCTACAGAGGCTTTCCAATTTTTATGTCTAGACATTCCAGACACATAGTTTCACACACCACATAATAGTTTTAGTCGCTCTGTGAGAAGCTGATTTACTGTTTTTCTCGCTTTCCTTACTTCACCATCTCTTGTACTGAGAACTGCTGGAAGCCAAGCCAACACTGTGACTGACACAGTGAGGAAAATGAGAAGGATGCTTCATAACTTATGTCTTCAACAGAATGACAAAAATGCTCTTTCATGTTGTTCCCCAACTGTGTCCATGTTATGGAG
>OMOW01105048.1:9658-22707 GCA_900312555.1 Lamprogrammus exutus
CCTTTCCCTACACGACGCTCTTCCGATCTCAAAATGTCTGTGGATCATTGTGCTCACTGTGTCAACCTTTTTACAAGTGCAGTATAGAAAACAGCCTCAGGGTGTCACTGTGGAGCAATACTCTTCGGCCTACCCTTTCCTAACCCTAACCCTAATCTATATTAGAAATTTTGTCAATAACTTTGACAAAATTTCACTGTTATAGCGCCACCATCAGGTCAATTGATGTTTAATTTTTTTGCATAAGTGGTGAATGCACGTCCACCAAGTTTGGTTACAGTAGAGTAATTCATTCATGATACACAGCACTTTTGAAGAATGAGCAAAGCCCACGCAAATTTAGCTGCCAATTACAGAGAAACGTCAAGGAAAATAAAATGAACAAAGATGAAACTTTCGCCCAGCTTGGTCCAGACATTCTACATGTACAATTTTGTGACAATTGATCCAAAATATTTCCTGGAAACATTTTCAAAATGGCAAAAAAAATCTAGTTAGGTACAAACAGGCCTATATGGACGCATGCAGACAGACCATATACCAGGAGTCCATGGGAAAACATTTTTTTGGATTCTGTGACTTACATTTCAAAGTTTTAGGCCAAAATGTTAATTTTTTTTTTGCCAATTTCTCTTGATTATCAGTCATTAACTTCAAGAATGTTTCTCAAAGTAACTAAATGCTGTGTGTCATTTATTAACAGAACTGGAAGAGTTTGATATATTTTTCATCAAGGAAATACTGAGACACAATGGAAAATAATGAGTTAGTAAAATCACTCCACTTCCCGCAGTAAGTTATTTAACCCATACATAAAAAGGTGTTTCTTCATTTATTACCCTCCTCTTCGTGATGTATGCATGATTAGCTTCAATTAGCTGTTATGCTTTCATGGACAAAGTCATTAAAGCTACAACATATAACTTTAAAAACACTTTTTATTTAGAATTTGCTGAAATCCTAATTACATCCAGACAGGAATACATAAATTGAGGGCTCTATGAAAAACATCATGTCCCTGCAGCGCCTCCTGATGGAAGCTGATTGTGTGCGTGTGTGTGTGTGCGTAAGTACTGGCATTTATCACAAGGGGTCACACTACCTCAATAATTAATCATGTTCTCATGTACGAGGAGGCATAAAGGTAGGACTGGAGAGGGGGGGAGGAGGGAGTTGTTCACATTTTCTCCATGATTCCACAATCTTACAAGCTGTTGCTTTAAGTGAACTCTATGAAAAAGTATTTTCTTTTATGCATTTTACTTATGAGTTACCCTGAATAAATAATAACTGGATGTGAATGTGGTTATCTTGTCAGCCAATGCAATTCTAGGCATCCCCATTACACTCATGATACTGTGATATTTGACATTGCATTGCTTCACAATAAACAGAAATTAAATGCAAAGGCTTCCAGACAAGTTTAATGGAAATACACACTGCATAGCCAAATATGCAGCAGTTGAGATTTCCTTTAGTTGTAGCTTAGTAGCTGCCATATTATGAAAAAAATATCTCCAAGTTTATTTACTTGACTTAAATTTGGCATACATGAACCAAAGAGAGTTCATGATGTGATTAATTTTCCTTTAAGTTATTCTGGCAAGCATTGGACACATCTTTTAACAAAAAAAATGCCTTTATAATTGAGGGCTACTGCATGAAAACAAAGAAAAATGAAACACAAATTACAAAACGAGTTTGGTGAGCTGAAGCTAAACTCAACTGAAACTAAATCAGAGGACTCACTTCACAATACTTTAGTGAATGCCACTTAACTCTTCCATAAAAAATATAAACAGTGAAACAATAAAATTTGAGCAAAGGTTACAGTGCATAAAATTATCAAATGGGAACTTATTGAGAAACCCTCAGGAAAATCTTAAGGACAACAGCAAAAAAGCAGGTTGACTACTCACTGACGGAAACCCAGCCCATGGTGGCAAAACCAGTAGTTCTATTTTCAGACTTGATATTCTAAATAGAGCAGAACAAATGTTGTATCTTATCGTCTATTTACCCTAACGTATGACCAATCCCTCTCACCCTTCTCTTCCCATAAAGGATAAGTTGTTTGTTTTTGTTTTTTACCTAAGCCCTGACAATGACAACATTGTTTGAACCCCATCCTACCCGTTCCAACACAACAGCACCAGTTGGTGCATTTTCACTTCTGAAGCTTCCAGTCAAAATAAATGGGGCGCAATAGGGCAAATTACGGGGCTCTACAACTCCTACGAACCCCTTTTTTCCAAACACTTTAAACTCTCGGTGTACTCAAGAATTCCTTCTTCTAATTCACGTCTACATCAAATGTGTTTTGATTATGTTATTGATGAAATTGTACTCCACCACCACCTTTTTCCACAAGAGGAATCACTATCTCAATTGTCAATCATGTCTCATGTTCCTGGGGTGGGAGGAGTTATGGATGCAGGACTGGAACCAGCTGTCCGTTTGTCATTGGCTTATTTTCAGTCTAAAACTAAACACTGTTTACATTGTGCAGCGTATCAAGTGTAGAAATACACACTTAAAATGATCCGTCATCTGAATTATCCATGTCATCCTCCATCCTGAATAATAAAGATGATAATTGTTATCAACACATTTCTAACATGAAACCATTTTACCATATTATTTTAAAAAGTCAAAGGGTCAGGACAGGGATCCTATCAAGGACACAGGAGTCTTTTGTTTTGCTGCAGAGGAAGGTGAAATGTTGTCACTGGCAGTCTGTGTTAGAGAGCGTGTGTTTCTCAGTGTCGGGGACCGCTGGGTCGTGGAAGAGGGCCACCTGGGCAGAGGAAGAGGAGGAAAATAATACGGTAACAGAGCAAGGTTCAACAACACATCATCTTTAGTTAATTCCCAGTGTTCAAAAGCACAATCTGTAGCAATAGTAAGTAATCAACTGACCTGGGACAGATAGAAGTGGGGGGCGGCCACTCTTTAGTGAGGGCGGGGCTCCTCTTCCCCCGTGTGGACCTCTGGGGCCTGGGTGGTAAAGAGCACCATGGTGGAGCAGGGGCCCACGAGGTAGAGGGCCACCAAAAGGGCTGTGTGAGGACAGGGGGCCGTGAGAAGGAGAGGGGCCCCGGAGACCTGGAACACCTAGAGAGGGAACAGGGGGCCGATGCAAGGAGAGCAGTGGAGGAGGTTTGGTTTTGGGATAAGAGCCTAAAAAGAGAAGACACAAGACATAAAGCATGTTTGAATGAAAAAACAGCATTCATAAGCTTCCACTCCATGATGACTGGATGAAAGGAGAGGAGCTGTGTTATCACACGTTTCTGTGAAATGTAAAATTATGGTAAGAAATTATGAATGATGGAATTTATCAAGAAACACAAGGCTGACTACAACAATGTGATTTTCGCTTTGCAGACAATATAAGGGACATCAACGGAGGCTGCCGGACTGGCCTCTGACTTTGGCAAAGATAGCAGGAAAATAAGACTTAAAATACACTCTCAATGGCCACATTTATTAGATACACATGTACAATCCAATACGTTCCAGTATAAAACCCTTACAATAAATCCTAACCTTTGTGAAGCTGATAATGTGTATAAAATAAAGTGTCCAAAGAGTGTATGATCTTAAAAAGTAGACCGTTTGTTTGATTTTAATTTTGGAAGACATGGATGCTACACCCATGGGCTTAATACTCTATATTAAGCACTTAAATAGCCAAAGATTAGTTATGCCTGCAGTCTAACCTGGTACAGGCAAAAGAGGGGTGGGCTGAGGTGAGGAATGGTCCAACAAGGGCCCCGTTATTTGTCCCCCTGATCCAGGTGCAGACTGGGGCTGAGGGGGCCCAGGTGGAGTTGGAAGCAGAGGAGGCGGTTTTCCCAAGCCTGGAGGTAGCATGTTCCCCCTCTCCCCCTCAATGGTGGAGGCTGAAGAGAAAGAAAACAGAATTTAAAAGAAAGAAGCAGAGTAGCAAATAAAGAAAGATGAGCCCCGAAAGAAGGAAAGAACAAGCAGAGGTGAGAGATTAATCATCTGCTACTTGCTGCCTTTGTTAGCTTTGGCATGTGTGCGTGAGAGGTTGACGCCCAGATCTCGAGTTCTTGTAGATATTACAGTGTAATCAGCGTCCCACCTTGAGCGTGGTCCTGCCGGGAACGGACATACTCTGAGATGGTCTCCAGCTCTTCGGGGTAGAGATGCACCCCCTCAGCCAACAGCAAGAGGAGCTGACGGGTGTCGGAGGGAACAGCATGACGCTCGATCTTTTCTCGATCCAGGAAGTCATCCAACAGCTGTGACGACTGTGCTGCTATGTCTGCGGGGTCCCTCGGGGGGCGCTCTTTGGTGAGCCCACGGCCGTGCTCGGCTACAACAAACTCCATGGCTTGGTCTTTGGGCATGTTGCGATGGACTGGTGGGAAAGTGGAAGGTTTATTGGTGAGATGTGAGAGGGCTGAAGGGGCAAACGGTGAAAAGAGTCAAGCAGTAAAATCATTGGGGTTCTGTCGGGTTTCTGGGCTGGGTTTTATGTATTTTTTAAGGGGTGCTTGCATCAGCAAAATCAGATAATCATATTGGTTTACGGGATTGAAAGCGTCTGTTGTGATGTAGAGTACAGAGTGATGGAAAAACTACATCACTATGACAGTTTTTATTTTAGAATTTTATATATTGTGGATTTATTTGGCATTTGTTGTGTGTAGATTTGTGTGTGCGCGTTTTATAGAAAATCAGAATCATAAGTTTGTGAGCTGAACTGAGGCATTTTGAATAACAGTTTGCATAATTACAGCATGATTTGTGTTTCCACATGATTTTTTCTCATTTTATACAAAGTAACAATAAAATTAAACTTTGCATGCTATGTTGATTTTGCAATAATTTCTATGTAGTTCTTGGTGTAGATATTGATATCATCATTGTTCCCCAGTGAAAATTTCACAAAAGATGTTTTGTATTGAATGAGGTGGAACATATTTATTTTTGTTATTGATCTTTTGAAAAAAAAAAAAAAAAGTTCATTTGGTTTAGTAAGTATGCAATGTCAGTGTAAGCCAGTGGGTGATTTGATGTTGTGAAGTGTTTTATTTAATTATTGCATGTTTTCGCCACAAAATGCAGATTATAAGTGTAGAGTGCAAAGTTGCGGCATTTAGTGTTAAATGTTTGTGATCTTGTTTTTCTATAAGCATTTGTTTTGTTTTGTTTTGGTTTTTGTTTATGGACTTGGCATACAGTGTAGAGTGAAATGAACCATCAGTTCAACTGAGGGGTGTAGGTTTGTAACTGAGGTGGTCTGGCTGGTCTGAAGGTATGAGGGATAGCGACTTACTTTTGAGGGATTCTGAGAATATGATAACAGTGCAGGAGGAGAGAGCTACGTTTGTCTGCTCCACCAGTATACATAACGGGGAGCCGTCTGCGCGGACATCCTGCAGGGCCCGGGTCAGGCCCGACTCCGCCTGAAGGTAGAGCATTTCCACTGACAGGCCACGCTCCTGCAAACACTGGCCTAGCGATTTGGGGTAATCCCTTTGAGAGGAAGAGAAACACTTTGTTAATTTGACATTTCTATATTATGTGACTTAATTGGTAAGTAGAGAAACCTATATTGAATCTCTGAGAGAGTAACAGGTGTCTTGTAGGGTATTTTAACAAACTAACTCTGATTCATTATTTCTTTTGTCGGGTTGATTCCGTGTGTATGGGCATGTTATTCCCTTAATTTGCCAGGATGTAGGACATCATGTACTGCTTTGGGTGGGACTAACAGAGTTTTTGGATCTCTCACAGATGTATTCAGATCATACACGAGGAAATACAAAGGTTCTTACTCATCTGGCAAGATTTTAACGAATTTGTTATAAATTCGTAAGGCTGGTGGTTTACGGAGGAACTGGGGCCATCTCTTAGAGGAAATTATCCACCTTAAAAACGGTTAAAACAAAGACATCATCAGGTTGCATTTCAAGTGCATTATGTTGCTTGGTGGTCTGCCACATTTGTAGATAAATGCCTAAATGTGATTTGGTTAATGGCTTTTTACATTTTTCTAAAGCAGCAATGGTAAATATCAGGTTTTCATGTTAGACCCCATGGAATTATGATACGATTATTTTAATCTCCACACCATTTATCATACAGAAGAAACCTATGTAAGAACAGGGAGAACCATCAATGTTTACACCGAGTAGCAATAAATAACAAGAACACTATGCAACAGCCCAAATGACTGAAGAATGTGACTGTAATTGTTAAGTTGAGGCCCTGTTGCTCTTTTTAAAGGCAATGGAGCTTTTTCATGGTGGACATTTTTACTTTCCAAAACAGCTGTAAGTAATAAATAACATTTATAATTACTACATTTCATTTACTGAGGGTGTCCCAGTGGACAGGTTGCCCATCTATCACAGAGCTAAAAGCTCTGGTATAGATCATACAAATTAGGGGTTTTCCAAGGGTCAAGACAAAGTGACTCAGGCTCTTCTTCTTTGTGCTTCTATAAATATCAGCACCTTAATAAAATGTATTTATTTTGAAATTGGGGCCAGCATGGTTCAGGATGATAGAGAGGTCATCTAAGGATTGGAAGGTTCCTGGTTTGATTCCGGGGTCATCCTAGAGAGCCTGTCGCAGTGTTGTTAAGCAAGACACTGCACCCTTAACTGCTCCTGATGTGCAGGTTGGCGCCTTGCATGGTATGCCCCTGCCATCAGTGTGTGAATGGATGAATGTGAGGTCATTGTAAAGCACTTTGGATAAAAGCGCTATATAAGTACAGTCCATTCAGCTCAAATTCTTGGTTAGATGTTTCCTGGAAGTTAGGGGTCAACGATGAAGACCTCTGCAAAGCCACAAAGAGAAATATTCAAGACAAAGTTTTCAAAGCCAAGAATAGAATGATGAGGAAATGTAGCAAGCTGGCTGTGGTAACAGGTGACTCAACTCCCCTTACAGAGTTGGAGTATCATGAAAATGACTCAAATTCTTGTTGTGTTCACCGGCCTGCTCTTTCATTGTGTCTTTGAAAAATATCCCCACCTTAACAAATAGAGACGAAATCATTCTCTTCAAATGAAAGACATTTACTACTGTTGCACAAATCAATCCAAGAGCACAATGTGCAATGCTGAAAGAGATGAAAAACAATCCAAGGTAACTGCAAAAGCCCGGCAGAAACCTCTAGAACTTGTGATGTGACATACTGTATGTCCACCAGAAAAAACGCAAACAAAAATGTATTCATGGAAGGACACCACATACAACAGCACTGCTCTCAAAGAAAAAAAAAATGATGCATGTCCAAATTTTGCAAAAGACCAAGATTTTCCACAGCATTTTCTAGCACAATGTTCTACGACAAAAGTTGAATTGTTTGGCCGCTTGCTGCTTCAGGGGCTGGATAATAAACACTCATTGAGGGAGCAATGGAATCGAAATCCTATGAAGACATTTTACAGGACAATGTCAGAAACTTTACTAAAGTTGGATGATGCAACAGGACATTGACCCCCAAAACACACCAGGGCCAGGGCAGAGTACAAAATCTGAGCCTGATAGAGATGTTGTGGGATGACCTAAAGAGAGCTGTTCATGCAAGATCTTCCAGAAATATTGAGCTGAGCCAGTTTTGTAGGGAAGAATGGTCCCAAATTCATCCTCACTGTTGTGAAAGTCTGATCAGCATGTACAAGAAGCATTTGGCTGCCAAAGGAGCTTCCACCAGGAATAAAATACAAGGTTCACATACTTTTACAGAGGATCTCCGATATGGCTGCTTTATCATGCAGAAAAGATGGGCACAAAATAAACATTTGAAAATCAGATGAAGTGTAGTATCACACAACAGCAGTGTTTTTACAGTGTATGAAATAAAAGTTGATTTGTGATTATGTAATCTGCTGTTAAGTTACAGTATATCTAATATGTACAGTAAAATGTTTAAGACTGTTAGCCGCATTAAAATGGCATTAAAATATTGGATCCTGCCAATATGTAAAATAAAACCCAAAAATGATGAAATGCGAAATGTAATTATTAATGGATAATGATTTGTATGAATGTATCATCACTCTGTTATCATCCAAGAATGATAATGGTGTAATTACAGGATAGCATGTGAGGAGGCAAGAGAGTCCCTGAGTGACAGCACACAAAAACACTGAAAGTTTGTTCTCGTGGTGATTATGTTAACTTTGTAGAGGTTGTCAGTTTCGTCTGTTTGTCTTACCTCATGAAGAATAAATGTGAGAATGTTCTGCTGAGATAAATGAGGATTGTTCTCTTGAATAATCCATGTTTCCATGTGCTATAGTTGTTGGCTGTTTCATGGTAGTGTTTGAAGTTTTTATATGAGAGATCATGAATGGATAGAAATACTTGGACAGATCTGGAGCAATTACAAAAATGCATATTAAAAGTGCACAAAACCACTGAGTAAGACACAGAATACAATGAAACAACTTGGGGTTACGCTAAGTCTGGTGTTTTTAGGAATTATTTTCCTTGCACTGTGAGGCTTTTTGAGGCTTTTGAGGACAATAAACTGTGTTAGATGTCATTTTCAAAGGAGCGAATGGGACAAGCCAGTGATCATAAATCTAACTCCAGCCATAATATCTTTCATTCATTCATTGAGCCTTTAAAACCCTCTGAAACGATAATTGAAAGGCCTCATTTTGTTTGTTGGATTTCTTTGTCATGATGATAAGGATTTATCAGTTGTTTCAAAATCTTTGAATACCTTCAGGTTACTGGACGAGGTCATGTCAACTATATGGAAGTGTTTGGTATGTTGTGAGTTGTCCCCTTTTACATTACAAATTGTGGATGGGAGTCACAAAAAGAGAATTACCTCAGAAGTAAATGATGCAGTATGTTCATGGTTTACTTTAAAAAACACACAATTTGGATGTGTTTGCATTGCAACAAATTAAACAAGTACAACATACTTAAGCAATGACATGCTGTTTGCCCACATTTACGGGCATGATCCCATTACAGAACAGAGTAAACCAAGACACGTGGGAGCAAAATTGATTAGGTGTCAAATGCATTGTCATTAAGTGAAACATGACATGTAAGAGAAGTATTTGCAAGTGTATGTAAGCTTGAGTGTTACTGTGTTTAAGAAACATTTTTAAAATATTATTTTTGATTAAACATCACCATTGACTTTTGTGTGTGTGTACTGGACAGCAGAAATCCATACGCAAAGTTTTAAACACACTTTTTAAATGTAAATGGCCTTTTAGGACAGATTTCAATCTGGTTTCAGACAACAACACAGCGCGGAGGCTGCACTGATAAAGGTGTTAAATGATATCCGTCTGAATACTGACTCAGGTAAAACATCAGATTTGGTGCTGCTTGATCTTAGTGCTGCTTTTGATACTTTAGACCATAAAATTCTTCTTGACAGGCTGGAAGAGTGGGTGGGATTATCTGGTACAGTCCTCAGTTGGTTCAGATCATATTTCAAAGGCAGGGGCTATGTTGTGGCTACTGGCGACCATAAATCTGAGCGGATCACCATGACCAGTGGAGTCCCCCAGAGTTCCATTCTTGGGCCACTATTATTCAACCTTTACATGTTCCCTCTAGGTCAAATCATACATGACAATAACATTGCTTATCACAGCTATGCAGACGACACTCAGATTTACTTCGCTCTTTCACCAAGTGACTATCGTCCCTTAGACTCACTCTATCAATGCTTAGAGCAAGTAAATAGCTGGAGGCCATTGAATCTCCTTCAAATAATAAAGGCCAGACAGAAATCACTGTATTTGGCAAAAAGGACGAATGAATGAAAGTTATTGCTCAGCTTGATTCCAGAGCTATAAAGACGAAAACCCAAGTTAGAAATGTTGGTGTTTTAATAGATTCAGATATGAGCTTCAGCAGCCACATCAAGACAATAAATAAATCAGCATTTTATCATCTCAAACAAATAGCAAGAATTAGAGGTCTCATGTCCAGACAAGATTTAGAGAAACTCACTCGTGCCTTCATTTCCAGCGGGTTGGACTATTGTAACGCTCTCCTGTCTGGTCTTCCTAAAAAGACTGTTAGACAAAAACTTCAGCTCATTCAGAATGCTGCTGCCAGAGTTCTCACGAGAACCAAGAAAACTGAGCACATTACTCCTGTTCTTAAATCTTTACACTGGCTTCCATTTTCTTATAGAATAGACTTCAAAGTCCTGTAGTCCAAAGTTTATACATCACTCAATAATCTCAGACCAAAATACATTTCTGTTCTCCTTGAAGAATGTAAACCCAGTAAGGCCCTTAGATCTTTCTGAAGCAGTCAATGGGTAGAACCTCGAGTCAGAACTAAACACGGGGAAGCTGCTTTTAGTTACTATGCTGCCCACACATGGAACCAACTTCCTACTGATCTCAAATGCACCCCAACCCTAGCCACTTTCAAGTCTCAATTAAAAACCTGGTTGTTCTCCTGTGCCTTTGATTGATTGGTCTCTTTACTGCACTTTTATTTTATCTGTTGCATTTGGGGCAACCGACAACTTACAACCGCGCTGTAACTGTACTTTATTCCATTTTATGTCTGTATTTTATTTCATGTTTGTATTTTATGTATTTTATCTCACTCTGCTTTTATTACTTTCATTGCTTATTGTTTTGAATGTCGTTATGTTTTTCTTACTATGCCTATGTAAAGCACTTTGAATTGCCACTGTGTTTGAAAAGTGCTATACAAATAAAGCTGCCTTTTCTTGCCTTGCCTAAAGGGAGTATGTCACACATTTTTGCCCTGTATTATCTGATGCCTGTAAATATTGACAAATTTGCCTCTACACAAGGATGGAATCAGGTCTGGCAGATGTATGTCATTGTGAAGTATAAATCAATTTATGACAGCATAAATCCCACATGGTATGTTCACACAAGAGCATATCACATTGAAACAGAATGGTGGGAAGACATTTTGTGGTGTGTGTTGTTGCGTGCTACATTCAAGGGAGAGAATCATTACGTTTGGCATGATCTTGTCTATACAAACTCATATATTAGTAAATATCTAGAACTCATCTTACCCTCAAATTTATATTTGCCATAACACACCACCTCAACAATTTGTGCTTGAGAAATTATATTTTTGGTACTCACAGGCACCGGTTGGTGACACAAAGGACCACACAGTCAGCTGCTTTCCTCTCCTCCTGAACCTGCCTGTAGAACTTCTGGTACAGGGCTTTACGTCTGTCTGCTGGACTGCAACCCTCCGACTTGGCTGAGGTCAGGGGATGATGAAGGAGTGAGGAGAGAATAGAGGAGGAGGTGGTTAAGGGAGAAAGAAGAGAGGGGAGGATAAAATGAGTGAGGATATAAAAAGGTAGAGAATTGAGAGTAAATGTTCCCATGGTTTATACAGTTGGCATTCTCTGGCCAGAAACGCTACAGCCACAATCAGGCGTTATCAAGCCATTATTTTAACTTTTAATGAATTTATAGTCAGTAAATGATCAGTAAACATCTGTGATGGTTTTACTGGTTGGGATTTTTATTTACACCTACAAGATAAAGAATCCGTACAAAGAATACACCAATAACACAAAGAAAAAGCAATACAATTAATATAAAATCCAATTATACATGAAGAAAAAGATAATTCATTTTGTATCATTTTTCATTTTGTTGTAATGTTGGAGTGTATATTGAATTGAGGTGACATTTCTATGACGCTAAATTCAAAACAAAACTAAATACCAACTCTTTCCTTTCAAACGCAACAATGAAATGAAACAATGATTTTATAGCAAATTTTCAACAGGGTGATCTGGCACTGATATGTTTTGGGTCACTATTAAATCTTACTAGCTCTCCCATAAATGAATTCTTAAACTGTTGCAGTTTAAGAATGTGAACATTCTGGCTATTTTACATGTCAGCGGTTTGACATGTACAAATAATGATTTTTGTGTTCCATGTCTTTTTAGTCATTAAAGCCTCTGCTTACCTATTTTTTCCATCTAAATATGCATAAAGCAGCAGCTGGTAACTTTGTGTCGTGAGTGGAAACAGGAAGTAAAGTGGACCAGCTCCCACTGCTGCACCTCAGCTCTGCCTCCACAGACCCTCACGCCACAGAAGCCTCTCAAATGCATGAGACACATGATTGACACTGCCTTAATGAGAATTTGTTCAAGTTCTATAAAAATGTGTTTTTAAAAAAGTTACAATGTTAATGTTAAAAATAACTGTGTATGACCTCATTTTGTTCACATACCAACCAGAAACTGTTCACCCTCAATAAATGATTTTGGGAAAGGGTTGCTTCTCTGTGTTTGATTGCATCTTTGGAAAGGCTCACAGATGTAAAACGTTGCCTTTTTTAATGAAGTTTTATACGTGTATATGTGCCAACGCCTATTGGCTGACAATAACTGGTCTGGTTGTTTAGAATGTTTACATGCACCCTATCCTCTGAATTTTGTCAATATTGTGATTGAGGCAAAAATGAAAAAAATTCTTGCATAGATTGCTTCCACCATTAATAAAACCCAAAATTGTTTACATGTAGACTTTAGACAAAGGAGACTCTAAAGCAGCTGTTGTGTTAGTTTGCAAAATCCTCCCTTCACCTGACACTTTTTTGTGTGTGAGAAACAATGTCACAGTCACTGAATTTCATCCACATTTCAATTTTAAAGCATTATCGTTTTTTAAAGAATGTACCCGACTCAGTGTGAAACATGTCTATGCATCATGAGTTAGGTGGAGGATGAATAAAAAGAAATACACACAAACAACTCCGACATGGTGTGCAAATTCCTCTAGTGATAAATATATGGAGAAAAATTTAAAAAGCCTCACCATTTTGCTGATGCATGTACCCCTCAAACTTCACACTTCCACTGTAGTTTTGTATTTGATCCAGTTCTTCATAACTGTAAGCAAAGCAATGAAACAGCAGCATATTTAATGGAAGAGGTCCATGCCTACTCTTTAAGGTCACAATATACTTCCACAGCACATCGGTTTTTACAAAGACATCATTGTTCAGCATCATGCCCCCCCCCCCACACCAGGGAAAACACATCT
>OMOW01105055.1:0-12524 GCA_900312555.1 Lamprogrammus exutus
CCTGTAACTATAAGCGTTATGGAGAGTGGGGTGATGTGACTCAGTAGGGAAGTCGACTCACCCCTTGTTCTGGGAAACCATAAACAAAATGACTCATGTAATCACATATTCTGGAAGAGACATTGATTTTATTCAACTTGTGATGGAGGAAGTAAGGGGTGGGGTGTATGAAGTTGCTTTCAAAAATAATGAAATGAAGGGGACAAACAAATTTCCTTGTTTCATTTAGAGATCTATTTTGACAAACCTGCAAGGATTTAATGTGAAAGAAATTACCCTATGCAGCACTGCTGTGCAAACTGAGCCAAAACTGGCCACTTTTGATAGCATCTCGCTAAGCGTCTCCTGAAAAGCCCACTCTGTTCTGTTGGCCAGCTTTGTGAGTTCTGAGCTGAACGCCAACAATCTTGCTAAATACTCGGTCTATATCCTCGTACTTGGTGGGTGTGTCTTACCAGGTGTTGACGTAAACATGTTACAGAATTAAAGGTATAGTCAAAAATTAAGCTTTCAAGGCAATTCTGGTTCTACGGGTTTGGCTTACTGAATGAATTTCTGTATGAATGAACCTCACATTTAGCACACATAAAGAACAAACCATAAAAAATGAGTATATCTCAAATCTATATTAAAACTTTGTATAAACATTCTCATTTCTTACAAGATTCCTTCTATATGTACACTGGATAAGCAGGATGGTCTGACTCATACTGGTACTCCACCTTTATTTCTAAATTACTGCCATTACTTCATCTTGAAGGTATTTCAGCTGTACCACACAGAGGAGTGCTGTAGTTTTACCGTACTCATATGTAGTGCAAGTATGTGCTTTTGTGGGCGCACAGTCCCACTGATATGTGGAAATAGAATAAAATACAAGTGTGACCATGTGATAAACCTACACCAAACGGGACAAAGTAGAACAAAATCTATGACACACACATACATGCACACACAAGATTTTTTTGACAAATCAAGGATACCGCCTGAGTTATTCACTCAACCAATCCTCTTGTATTCCTCTCTATTTTTACACCAATTAGATCTACATCACCAGTGTTTTGTCGGTGGGACCTCGGGGTGCTGTTTCCAAGTCGCTTTTGATTTAATATCTGTCATGTGTGAGGACATTTTTATAAAAGAAAATAATAACATGCCTCGCGGTTCTCACAGAGCCTTGCAGTGTGAGTGGGGGGCATTTGTCCCTGCAGGGCAGAATAGATAAGTGCACCCTGTGAGGGCATGAGGAAGCACCAGCAATCTACTGTCTTAGGGGTAAGACACAGCTTGAATGCATAAATGAATGATCCATTTTCTATCCTCCTGCTTGACATTTTCCTCACCCCTCTCCAGCTCTCTCTGCTCAATCACACTACATTGGTGGGAGTCCTTTTTTCTAAAATTTGGGCCTACGTGATTCCTCATCATTTGCTCTCTCACTCTCTGTCTCGTGGTGTTTTTCTTACTTTTCTGAAATTTACTAGGCTCAGAGGACAAATGGAAAAATAATTTCTGGTCAGGTGGAAAGGGATTACTCACACTGTACATGATACTTTAGCAAGAGAACTCAAACGGAAGTGCGCTATACTCTAGTGCCCTATTTTTGTGAATCCCAGAGCAGGTCAAGTATGACAAGTGCAGTGTGCCTTTGACCTGCTTCAAGCAGGCCCAAAGTGGACAGCACAATATTTGATCAATCTTGACAGCAAAATTGCAGTGACGTAGCCTTTATTGTTCTATTCCTTCTACTGTAGTACACAATGAATCACCAAAATACTGACCAGCAGGGTGAGGAAAAAATCCACTGCAGTTGCCACACAACTTTTCTCATTGTCCCTCAAGAAATAGGGCCCAGTGAGTTCTAAATGTTAAGAATGAATTTGTTACATTTGTATCATAGCAGAATCCATTTTGATGCTTTAAAGAGACCATGTTACATTTTTCTATTGTGTGTTATTGTAGTATGTATGTTTAAAAAATGTTAAGTTGCAAAACGTGAAGTTCCCACCTTTTTTAATGTCCAGTAAGACAAACCCACAGGTCCTGACAGTTTTTGGTCTGTCCTTTTTTTCAAGCAAGCATTTGGCAAGCAATGACTATGTCATCCCTTGCCAGTCAGAACAGAGTGGGCTTTTCAGGAGGGAAGCCTTAAATTGAATTTTACACTAATACTTGTATTTGCATATATTATATACTCTGCATTTTACCAGTGTAATCGATCCACAAAGTTTGACCCATCAACTCCCTCCCTGTCATGAGAGCGTGCACTACCACCAGTGTGCTTCTCCAGAATGAATGTGAGTGGATACATTCCCCCCAAAACACGATTTGGGTGGCGACCTTAAACTATGTTGTTTTGAAGGATGCACAGAAACACATGTTTGTTAAAGACTGTTTACAGCCCCCTGGCTCCCTAAATGGCAGAAATACTTTTCTTGGCTGTACTGCACTCCGGTGCCATATTCATTAACAAACCGACCGTGCTTGTAAGGCGAATGGATATTGCACCAGAGCTCAGTACAGCCAAAAAAGTAGTTCTGCCAGTAATTAGCCCTGTGGACAGTAGACAGTAACGAAAATTAACAGTTTCCACTCAGTGTGAACAGCAGTGTGGGAGAGTAGAGGGGGATCGGTGTGCTTTACTGCACATTAAAGTATTGCAAAGGTTTTCCAAAACAGACCCTAAATGAAAAATGAAACCAATGAAATGAGAAGGGAAAATTAATTGAAATGAAAATGAGAAGGAAGCTAGAATAATCCAGCTTCCCTCTCATTTTCATTTGTACCCTTTAATGAATTGCTTAAGAAAGGCTGAGGAGATTTTGGGGAGATTCTCCCATTGGTCAACTCTCAATAGAAAAAAATGATATTAGACCCCTGACTCATCACTGTGTTTAAACTACTGGCTACCTGCATCACCACTCCTATATTGACCCCAACCCTACAATGTATGGGTAGGGCTTAAATGTTTGTCAAGGATCTGTTGAATGAGGGACAGCAAATTGAGCTATGCTGCACAAGATTAAATGAAACAAAATTAAACTATATGATAAAGCAATGTACCATTCCTTCTGTTCTCCTTTCTAGGGTTCTCCATAACTACATGCTGTGGCGCATTGTGGCAGCACTCAGCGAACATCTGTCCACTGCCTTCCGTAGCACCATCCATGAATTTTCTCGAGAGATTGATGGCACGGAGCAGCAGCTGGAGCTGGGCAGGCTCTGCCTCACCCAGGCCAACAAACATTTCGGCATGGCCCTGGGAGCATTGTTTGTCCAGCAGCACTTCTCCTCCGAGAGCAAGGCCAAGGTCTGGGAGTGGGTGGAGTGGTGGGTGGTTGTGGTAGAATGATGGATGTATGGATAGATTGATACATGGACGGGTGGGCTGACTTGAATGAATGTATTTTACCCACATTGGTTTACTAAACTGCGAAGTAAATTTGATATGAACTTTTGAAAGGTCAATAAAATGTAATTTTATTAGCTGTGTTGATGTAAACACACTAGCTTCCTTTCAAACACTAATGAGTATTTGGTAAGTTGAGTAACAATTAATTAATTTACACCATATGGTAGGCAGTAATCACTTGGGACACAAAGCATGACATACCAGAGAATAAGTACCAGTACAGACAGCTCAGAAGTATTGAAAAATTGCAATGTACCATGACTTGTTGGATGATGCGACAACGATATGTAATGCGATAAGCGTCTCCATTTGTACATGTGGCAAGTACAGACCATAAATTCAGACTGGTTACGGTGCACACTTTACTCAATCAATCACAAACAAGGTTGTCTATTACAAGATCATTTTCCTTCCAGACTGTAGCTATGATCCGGAAAAACCGCTCACAAATTTACACGCATAGACTTACTTTTTGTTTTTGCTTTTGCCTTCATGCCATTAACCAAAGTGATAGTTACTGTAAACAATACTTGTAGTTCTGCATGTGTATAGTGTGTCACAGCAGAGGAGCATTTACATAATGTCCTTCCCCCTCCATACAAACAGATGCATGGCAGGACTGAGGTTCATGGAATTGCTGCGGACCACAGAGGAACTTAAAAATTATTGAGAAACTGTTTCTTACTACTACTCACTGAGTGGCTGAGGCCTCTTGTGGTCCCAGGGCTGTGTTTTCCACACTGTGTTCAATGGGGTGGTGGGAGGTCTGTGGATACAGAGTTTTTAGTCTGGAGTCATTTTGAGTTCGCTGAAGTGAATTGTCAGGCTTCTGTCGCACTCTGTTGTCCTACTTGACCAAGGGATCGGTCATGGATGCAAAAAATTCCACTTTCAGTTCTGTCTGCACCTGTTTGTGACACTGCTCGTAACTCCATTCGCTTATGAAGATGTCTGCATGCACATCATCAAGGACTGCTGACAAACTCTGCTCTGCTCTGCTCTGCTCTGCTCTCTCTCAAACTTTTGTTTGAGACTTTTGTTTGAGAGAGAGAGCTCTGGTCTCAAACTTTTGTTAACCTCAATGATTGTTATGTTATTGCAGCCCTCCTCGATGTGTTCATGGTATAAATTGCTTATCACGATAAAAATGTGGGAATGCCATGTCAGTCTCAGTAGTCTCTCAAGCCTTTACCAAGTACTTTTTGTTAATATTTTGCTCTCTGCCAAGTTGTTGCACCTATTCCTTTCAATTACCTCCAGTCCCTTTCTGTCTCACCTTAAGCCTCCATCTTCTTTTCGTCTGTATTTTTATCTTAGTCTCATGTCCATCCGAGGACATGGGGATATGGTTTCCAATGGGATTTCTGACCTCTGTAACCCCATACTCTTTCTTTAAGCCCTTTATCATCTCCCTTTCACCTTCTCCTTCTAATACCCTCACTGTCCACGTCAAGAACTTCATTTTACAAGGAACTGCCCTTCTTATTTTCCTGCCAAGTTACCAAAGTACCAAAGTAGGACTATAAAATGTTCGTCTGACAGAAGTGGATAGGTATTGGGTCCTAAATAATTATGTCTACCGTAACCGTAACTTGCATTGAGTTCCCAAGATTCTAATGCTATATTTGAATTCTTCAATAGTTTGTGTTTGTAAATTTCAATGACGCTTCAAACACCATCAAAGCAAAAAAAAAAAGGACTTGGACATTCTACTGGTGACATAATTTTTGGATGCTTATGAGAATATTGCCTAATCCATCTGGCAAGAAATCGTCATCGTTCTCTATTATGTTAGCATCTTGAGTGGACTTGAAGGATTAGAAGTCACTGGCAGTCAGTATTACCTTTTAATGATAATGCCTCAGTACAAAGAGGAATAAATGAGTTTTAGTTTGAGCGTCAAGAGTAAGAGAGGGAAAAACAAGTTTTCTTGTCATTGTGAATCAATGTATTGAGGGAGCTGGAGTAGCATCCATTTCACGTATAACAAAAACATCAGTAAAATCCCCAAACAGTAATTACAATTATCCTGATGCGATTTAAATAATGCATGTTTCAAAAGCATCAAAACACAGCTTTTTTTTTTACTGGGTAGGAAACAGATTGAACATGTTTGTTTACAACTCCACAGGAGACCTCTAACCCTGTGCTCCCTCCTCCAGGTGCAGGAGCTGGTCGAGGACATAAAGCACTCCCTTGACCTCCGGCTGCAGGAACTGGACTGGATGGATGAAACCACCAAGGAGGCAGCTAGAGCAAAGGTTTGGAGCTGGGCTCAACTTCTGCATCACATCCCCCTACACCACTCGCTGTCAGATCCGAATTGTATTTGAAAAGGATTTTAAGCATTCTTTCGTTTGTTTTCTCTCCAGGGTTGATTGATTGCTTGGTTAGACGGAAGTGTGTGATAGAATACATCAAGGGCTTGACATTGAGCAGTGAAATTCATCTAATCCGGATCTCTCTCTCTTGTGTTGATTTAGGGTCTGCAGAGGAAGATATCCCTTCTAATACTTTTACAATCTGAAGTTATAATCCCTTTAGAGGGACATGCTGAATATAAACAGCTTTTCGACAATCCTATTATAACGAGTTTGCTTGATTAGATGATGTGTGTGTGTGTTTGTGTGGCTGAATAGTTGTGTGCATGGGTCTATAAATGTGTGCACATGTGTGTTTATGGATGGTTATTGCTTATTCCACGCATGTGTGATTTATTCATGTCTTATTTTGTTTCCCTCCACGTTCTCTTTCCCTCTTTCCCACTGCTCCTCTCCTCTCTGGCAGCTGAAGCACATGATGGTGATGACAGGATATCCAGATTTCTTGCTCAAACCCGAGCTCATAGATCAAGAATATGGGGTGAGTCATGTGCCTCTTGAGTGGAGACAGGCACCCACACATCATATGAACAGCTTCCATTTATCAGCTTCTCTCTCTGTTTGTATTCAGATAGAGCAAACACACATCCTGTGTAGGATTAAATGAGCCTAAGACACACTGAGTGTGGTGATTTTAGACATAGGCAATATGGGCAGTTAAGTTGTGTGCAAATGAAGAGGGGTGCACACGCACACACACACACACACATACATGTTTATCTGTGAGAACAGTGTATGTGCTCTCAAACTCACACAGGTATAGCTCCTGTCCACTCAGGTTCATCTGCTCGGAAAGGGTGAGTGCGCTCTTGTCCTGGGAACATGTGCATTTTTACTAGCAGTTTTCTGACAAATTCAAATTCAAACTAGCAGCATATAATTGTCATTTCCATGTCATGTAGTTAGTTATTTTATCGAACAACTACAGCATGGTTTTGATATATGAAGTAAAATTAAAATGAATGAATTAAGTAAAATATATCTTGATTTAGCAGGCAAAACAGACTGCACACAAAACAGAAATGGAAAAAAACTTATTTGTATCATAAGTTCACACTCAATGAAGAGACGTCAAACTTGTCACAACAAAAAGTGACCTTTGTGTGCTCTGAGTGTTCACATCAATTTTTGTGAAGGTCCAACCTGTATTTGTGAAGTTATAGCCACTTCCAGCTGCCACGTCCAAAGCAGTCTTCCGGACTGTTCATGCGGGCTTTCAAGAGGTATTTGAGATTAAGGAGCGCTTGATACTGATAAGCTTATGGAGGTACAGTGCTCACTCGTGACAGGCAGTATACACAAACAAACGCACATCTCAAATTATAGTCGCATTTCAGTAGGATCAAATCTGTGGGAGATAGACAGTGGGGTAGGCAGGCAGCAACAAGATAGAAGAAAAAAGCCACAGAAAGACACAGAGAGACAAGGAAAAACACTCTCTCTCCTCTCTCTCTCTCTCATGCCTCTTTGGATGATCAATCAAGCCAGCTGTAACTACGTAAAGGAAAATAAACCTGAGCATTTAGATCCAACCATAAAACACAGGCAGAATCTGTTACAAGGCAATCAGCTGTCAAACATATGTGGTCAAGACTTTATTGACTGAGATGGCTCAGTGCCTGCAGTGTATACAGAGGTGTCAGATGTCACTTGACAGATGTATCATCAACAAATCCCATGACAAGACAAGATGCCCGTTGCGATAGGGTTTCTTAACAAAGTAAAGTGAAGTTTTAAAGTAGTGAACTATAATTGATGCATGCAATATATTGATAGCTGTACCACATCCATAAAGAACACAACATTTGTCTTGTCTGTTCTTCTCTGGAGCAATTTGTTTGTGCCATGATAATGATCAGAACTAGTTCTGATCCAACCAAGGCAATCTATTAATCTATTACTTGATCTAAAACTTGATGGGCTAGGTGCACTTGGTTACCAGTAGCAAAGCTTCACCTTTAATTACCCATAGCAAGTCAAATATATGATGTGAAAAGGTCTAAACAAAAGAAGTTTACCTAACATACATTCACTTCAGATTAACATGGACTGACCATTGGGCATAGTGAGCGTTCTCATATGAAAGAACTCATGCAGCGGTTTAGACCAAAGCAAACAAAAAATGGCTTAAAAGTGCACAGACTAAAGCTACTCACAGTAGATCTGCAAAAACCTGTGGCTTTAGTTTTGTCAGCAGCAGATTTTCTCCCAATTGCTACTACTACAAAACTATCTCAAGGTGTGTGTTCTTGTCAGAAATTGACAGTTTTATGTCTGGCCCTATTCTACAGACAAGCAACATAATGTGTTTGTTGTCAGTTTAAAGGATGCAAATATTATACATGCGCAAGTGATGAGATCAGAAATTTTGTTTGGCAAATAATCAAAATCTGCTTCCTATTTGTGAACCATAAAGTAAGTGCAGTTTAATGTTGAGCACTGGAGTGTCTAAATATTAAATATTTTAAACATTAGAGTTTACCACAAATTATAATGGAACAGGTAATGCTGGAATTAATGCCAAATATAAAGTAAAGGTATCCTCGTCACTCTCCACAGTTTGATGTGGATGAGAAGACCTACTTCAAGAACATCCTCAACAGTATCAAGTTCAACATCAAGCTGTCAGTCAAGAAGATCCATGAAGAAGTGGACAAGACAGCGTGAGTCTGCACACTGCATGCACATTCTTTGACTCACATTACACATGCTTGATAGCTGTTTAGCTTACTGGCAGGCTGTGCCAAGCAATTAAAGTAGGTTGATATATTTGGAATCTAATCTGATCTCAGCCAGCTGAGGCACAGGCAGGATGCTGTAGTTGCAACATTGTGAGCGTATGTCTATCTAATATGTTTGACATGCCTAACATGTGTCCCTCTGCGTCCCTTTTAAGTTTGACATATCTGCTGATTTGCCACTAATTGAAAACCAACAACAGATACCACGTTGTCATACACGGCAACAGAAAATGCATTTGATTTACTTATCTATAGCAGCCAGACTGCAGGAAAATGCTGTGGGACATGCAATTCATTTTTTAGTACAAAATACACCCCAGTACACCATCCCTGAATTGAGTGCCTCTCTGCTTTGACAACACCTCACAGTCACATTAGTATTCCGAGGTGCTCAACACAACTGTATCATTAGCCTACACTCAACACCATGAAGAGATAAATCCACATATTCACTCTTTATCGCCAAAATGTGAGCCATTCAGCATTCAATCTGTCTTGTTTCAGGATAATAAATAAATAATGCAGTAAACACTCCTCCTGCCCACTGCATTTGTCTCCCCTCCACCTCTCCACATTCCATGCAAAGCCACTGGTGTTTCATTCCTGCAATAATGGCATCTTACACTTTTAGAGATAGTTATTTGTGGGGTTTTGTGTGGATCGATGAGTCTGGCTTTAAGTGGATTACTATTCAGGAAATGTCTATTTTCATGTGCTGAAAGCAAACTTTGGTGGTGGGACCCACACATGTTTCACATATTTTTCACCAGGGCCTTTTGGAGAAAGATAGGCATTGGCATTTGGAATTCAGTTCAGGATCTGGGTGTTTGTTGTTGGTAGATTGTGCGTTGTGTGTGTGTGTTAGTGTGATCCTGTTTTCAAAGTCCTGTTTGTTTGACATTGTTTCTCTCTTCAGGTGGCTTCTCCCCCCTCAGGCCCTTAATGCCTACTACCTCCCTAACAAGAATCAAATGGGTGAGTGCATGACTCTTCATTGTACATACTGATATTAGTGTCCTGTCTCTTATCTGTCTCCACACACACACACACACACTCTCTCTTTCCCCATAGCCATTCTGTGCCACGGCATGGCCCGTGCATCAGTTACGTGTAACTACACTGTGTTCCTCTCTGTTTTCAAAACACACCCGCCCTCAGAAATGAAGCAGTCAACTCATTATTTCATATTCCTTCTCATCGCTCATTTTCTGCTTCAATCTCCTCCTCACATTCCTAATCCCCCCCTGGAGGAAAGACAAGCAGTAACACCTTCCCATATACAGTGTTTTAAGAAATCTACCCTTGCAGTGTCATCACTCCCTCCTCATATTCTCGCGGTCTTGGCTGGCTGTCTGTGCCTGCCTGTTTGTTGGATTAAATCTCTCGGAGGAAAATCAATGCTGTGCTCGCAAGCTGATGGTACAAGACAGAAAGAGTCAGACAAACACAGCCATCATGGCCCCCTGGATCATTTTTTAACACACACACATCATTTTTCTCTCTCCATGCAATATCTGCACTTCTCAGGTCTTACCCTTTGTACTTTGTAATATTTTTCCTTGTCATGCCCTTTTTTCGCTAATCAAATCATTCTTACCTCCTGGTGCTGTTGTACCTTTCTCTCTTTCCTCTCATTGTTCTGTTTCTCTGTCTAAAATGACTCACTTTAAACCTGACTAACCTATGTTGTTACAGATTTTTTAATTACTTTTCATATTTCATGAAACCTGTCCCAGTACTTTGCCACTTGCATTCATTAAAGCTCATATCTCCACCAACCCAGAAGAACCCCAGACAATAGTTGGCTTGTTTTAATAATATATTGTCCTAAATAGAAAGAAATGACCAGGACTTAATTTCTTTATTTGTCATTAATCTATCATGGTAATATGCCTTATTCTTGTCATTGAGATTGGTGTATTACAATAGAAGAAAAGAACAAAAAATAATGAAAAATATCAAATCCAAATCCAGATTGGCAGTAAAATCAAACCAACCGTTGCAAGTGAAAATATCCTTTTTGGCAGAGTGGAAATGACCTGCCAAAAGGTCAGATTCTAACCTTTAATCAAGTCTGGGTAAACCTATTGTATCAGTAAATAGTAGATTCTGCTGTTTTATGTGTCACACAAACACATACATATATGGGATATAACACTTTACACATATTTGCATTGTTGATTTACATGTGTGAATTAAGAAATCTACTAGTGCTGCTAGTGTTTCATCCTGTTTCCAACACAAACCAACTTCTCCTAGAATTGAATACCAGCATGTTGAAAAAAGACTGCTAAAAATTTTAAATTTAAAGCTTGATTCTAGAGGCAAATCTTTTTATGTGGTAAAGTGAAAGCCAAATTCAATGAAAAGTCAATGAAAATTGCAAAGATTACTCACAAAGCCTTGAACATGGAAAGCTGAGGTATGATAATATATCTGATTATTTTAAGGTGAACCAGGCAACTTCCATCATTGGCACTGGCAAGTGGCAGCAGGTTATAGTGGCTTGAAGGACCTGATTACCCAGAGATGATTTGACATGATAACAGTAAACTAAAGGTCTTCTTTTTCGAGTGTGGTGGTGTGGAGAAGATTAAGAGCTTTAGCCATTGTTGGCATCCTCTCTCAATGCGATTTTGGATTATGCTTTCACTGTGGAAACTATGCCAAAGAGAAGAAATTAATTTGTGCAAATAGACTGGATTTATAGCATCTTAATTAGTGAGAACTGACATCATCCTCTTTTGCAGCCCCACTATGAGATTTAAGGGGACACAGTGGGTGTGATATTACATAAAGAGTTTGGTTAATGCAGCTTTTAGGACACAGTATTTGTCTAAATTCTACAACAGACTGTGTGAGTACAGCGATCCTACAAGGTCAGTGCTCGTCACACTGTGTGAGATGGGTATCTGTGTCAGAATGTGAGATATCAAAGGATGCCTATCTTGTGTCTTTATCTCTCTTCCAGTCTTTCCTGCTGGCATCCTTCAGCCCACGCTTTACAACCCAGAGTTTCCACAGTGAGTAGTCTTCCTCTTGTCCCCCACCATTCCCTGCTGCTGTCCACAGGGGAGCATTCTCAACAACACAACTGCTATGGCAACATAGGTCATTAAACGCTACGTTAGTCGAGCAAAGCTTTTGTTCCTTTAAGTCCCAGTACACCTGATTAAACCAATCTAACTACCCACCAAGAGCTCAATTACTGAACAAGGTCTTGCTAATAGAAAAGATGTCATTGAGAGGTTGCCTCCTTAAATGTGATCCATCAGGTAATTTAACAGTGAATGAAAGTACAAGGCTTTCCTCTTGTTGACTGTCTCAGTTGTTCTCAAAGGTGACACTCAAGTAAGCTCTCACATCACAAGATATTTCCAAATTAAAGCCATTTCAAAGACCAAACAAAACTATTCAAAACGAATACTACATTTCTTATCAGAATATATGATATTAGATTTAGATTAGATTTAATTTATTGATCAAATGTGGCAAAGATAGCAAACATTAAACTATTACAATGGTATCCCAACATTTAAAAAAATAATCTTTTTAGGGTGGAAAACCCCTTCAATACTAATACTACTACTACTACTACTACTAGTACCACTAATAATAATAATAATAATAATAACATTCTAATTTCACTTTTTACCAGTAAAAAGCCAGGCTTACTATCAGTCCCTTCAAATCAGTTATACTTCTTCCTTTATTCATATTAACTCTCCTGAGTAATCTCACACACACACACACACACCTCAAATATGAGTTAATTAGACCCAGCAGTCTGTGTACCAAACATTAACAAATGATTCTATGTCTTCATTAGATGTGATCAGCACTCCACTCTACTTGCTGCCATGCATACTGATCAATATCAATGAATGATTCTATTAAAGTGTGCATATACGTGGGTGCTTGTGTGTGTGTATACCTGTCCCCTTTAAGTTATTACTGTTCTTGAACAAACCTCATATGACCCCTTGCTCT
>OMOW01105061.1:0-16858 GCA_900312555.1 Lamprogrammus exutus
GGTAGCCTGCTCACCCTGGAGGTCAGGGGCCTCCTGGTGCTTCAGCTCCAAATCCGTCAGCTCGAGCACCAGGGTCTCTTGCCGCACTACCCTCTGGGTAGGGGGCCGACGCTTAGGGAGGGGCCGTAAGTCTGGTATGGGAAAACGAAGCCTGAGGACCGCGTGGGGGGACAGGAAGGAGAAGGAGGAGCACAGCTCACTGCTCTGGGTCTGGGAGAGAAAGAATGACACATTTGTTAGATTTATTTAGAAAAATAAATCAATGTTCTGATCTTTTTATCAGAATGTTATCTACTGAAATCTCCAAACTTTCTCAGAGAAGCCATCAGTTCCCATATGTTCCTTGTTTACAAAAACCCTTGAATGCATTTTTAACGAGTGAGATTAATGTCTGATGAATTATGAACTGTGACAGAGAGCTTTGAGAGCTCAGATCTCTCCACGCATGTTGGATCTGCTGTTGTGAGTTCCAACAGGCTTTGATCTCCCAAATATATGCTGGATTGCTTCACATTAGCTACAGTCTCTCCACGTCCAATACAAACTGCTCTAGAATAGATAGTGTCGATGGTGATAATCGAAAATGTCTGAATTATTTCTTAAAAATGTGAATTTCTTAAATACAGTTTGCAAAAACATACTTGCTGTATAACCAAATATGTGTGCCTTTCTACCTGTGTGTGTCCAGGGCCTGCAGTCTGTGTGGGACAGTGGCTGAAGGCTTTGCTTAGGCTACCCAGGCGACTGAGGATGTCCAGGTCCAGCTCAGCACTCAGCTCTGCAAGCTCCAGCCGCACCACAGTGTCACGACGCAGCACCCGCTGTTTACCCTGCCAGAATGCATGCATGCACACACACGTCTAATTAAACTGGCACAAATAATTCCTCGTTACATTAATTGAGAGTGCACAAGTTGCAATGAAAATTATTAAAATTCAATTAGAGAGAACACAACACTACGTCTCTGAAGCACGTTAAAGACTTGATGGCACACATGAAGTCTGAATGTGTATCTATGTGTGTGTTCGTACCTTGCGCAGGTATTTTTCAGTGAGGCCGTAGTGAAGCTGAGCACACGGTCTCGCTGCAGCTCCGACTGTGAACAATCCAGCTTTATGGAACTGCAGCAGCTGGAAAGAAACATAGAAAGAGAAGCACCAAACTCTTAAGTTTTACACATCAGTTTAATCAGAGGAACATACAGATACAGTTTACAATCTGACTGCAGATAACAAAATATGATTTATTTCTGTTATACAATTTAAAAAATTGCACTGAATCTGACATTTCCAATTCAAATTTTGGTCACTTTCAAGTCAAATCAGAATTCATTTGATTTAGGGATAAATCACAGATTGAGTCTACACAGCAGAGCAGAGGAGGTTTTACCTCACTGTAATGAGGCTTGCTGTCTTCCCAGAGACACTCTAACAATTCCAGTCTGCTGAAGGAAACGTCAGAGGTCACGGCCCGACTGTGACGTCTCCCACTTCGCATCTCACAAGCAACCTGCACTGCTGCCCCTGTCAGTCTGAGAGAGGGGATTACAGAAGGTGAGAACAACTGCTTTCACTCCACATGAGAAGCTGTGGCCAAGTGAATTACAGCTCACTAAAACAAATGTGTGTTTGTACCTGAGATGGGAGTGTGGGCAGGCCTTGGTGAAGCTCCCTCTCAGATGATAGAAGTCTCTCTCACCGAACATGCCGTCCTTGAAGAAGGCCAGCTCCCGGAAGAACACCTTAGACACCTGAGCCAATGACGAGGCTCCATCAGGCCCAGGAGGTGGGTCCTCCTGCAGCAAGGTTAGTGTGAGCCCGCCAAGTGACACTCGCAGCAAAGTGTCAGGTTTTAACTGTTCTGACTGGCTGCTGTGGGAGCGCCCTGCAAGGGTGAGGTATGGAGTGTTAACACCTCTTTAGAAAAGTAAAGTGAAAATGTCAATATTAAGGTATTATTAAGCTCCAGAAGAATCACTCAGCATGATCCTTTGTTATTCTTATTTAGAATAAAAGGTAACAAATTCTGAGGTGGTCCAGTACTTTATATTTTAGACCCCTGAATTCCTTCACTGGGCTGATATAAAGCACTATACAGTGCAGTCTGCTTACCTCTGGTGCGGCTGCTAGACTGGGGTAGACTGGACAGACAGCCTGGCACAGGATATCGTCTGGGGCAGTTCACCATGCCCTGGGTGGATAATATAAAGTGGAAATCACTCATCAGATCAGGTATACACTTAATATGTTCATGGATTTAGTAAGAACAGTACATTTACAAAGTCTGTGTTTGTTATGGTTTCCTGTCATAAAGAACAGAAAGGCTGAATCATTTCCGATCTCTTAGAACTCAAGCTAATATCTTTTCTGTTATTTACAAAAGTGCAGAGTAACTGCAACCATACTATCCTTCATACTACTACTAGATGCTTCCAATATTGGTGATCTACAAATCTGATCTGTAACTGAACAAAATGTCTACACATCTTATGTAACTGCACATTTTGGGTTTTGTTTCTATGTTTAATTATTGTAGAATGCATCCACTTTGAAGAAAACAACTTGTATGTATGTAGTACAATAATTTGACATAATTTATTCATTTATTCCAATGCTACAGCACGAGTCACTGGATATTCACTGCATGCTTAAAGTAAAATGTAATCTCACTGTACATGTCATGTCAAAAACAGAAACACACACACCCACAGGCGCAAGTTGTACCTGTGCAGACAAAGCTGCAGGCTGTGTGAAGCTGGCCTGGCTGTGTGTTGAAGACTCCATGTCACTGTCTGACAGCTCGCTGCCAGAACGCACAGAAGTCACACTGCTGTTCATGCCAGCAGCACCCATGGAGAAAAACATGTCTGGAAAGACACAGAAAAGCACCAGGTTTTGTATTTATTAGTTATTTCTTGGTTGTCTTCAATCTGAATCTTTCTGAAGTGATAACAAAGGAGGGAAGGCACCTCCTCATATGTATGGTACATGAATAGGGCCACTCTGTGAGCGCCCAGGTTGTTCTTTAATAATGAATAAATCAATAAATGAATGTCAGTGACTTCTATATATATAAAAGCTACATTTGGAGAATGTCCATTAAGGTCATGTTCTATCTCAGACTAACAGATCATATGGACCTTTGCTGCCCTGTGTACCTCCGTTCTCCAGGCCGCTGAAGTAGGGTTCCATTTCAGGCTCAGAGTCCCACTCTGTGTCCCTGGGACTGGAGCCCAGCTGTTTGCTAAGGTCCTCCTCGATCATCCGCAGGTCGTCTGAGTCTAAAGGACGGCTGTGTACCCCCCCACACTTAGTCTCTGGCTCTGAGGGAGAACAACACGCTGGATTTAGGCATGTGTGTGAGCTGACAGTTCAGACGCATTTACAGATGTTTGTGACCTTTTTCTTAAGCCCTGGGATTTGAAGACTTTTATATGATGTATCCCTCAATCCTGGGCAACTGATTACCTATTAGGTCTGGGGTTCAGAGTGAACATAATGCACCTGTGACTTTGTGTGTGTGCACAGCAATGAAGTACATTTCACTTCACTAGGCTATTTTCTTTGTGAACTATAAATTATGAACTGTATGTTAATATGACTTATAGTCAATTATACGTCCTAGATACTTCACAGATGATAGATTTTGCCTATAAATAAGTAACTGGTATTTTAGTTCTGTCTCATTATTTCAGTGACAGTCTTGGTTTGATTTTAATTTCATATATTTAAGTTTCTAGTGGCCATCTGTGTGGCTGGTCAAAGCCCGGCCTTACATGGTGTGTGTGTGTATCAGTGTTTTATTGTACCAATGTCTATGCAGAGCGCTGCCAGCAGGTCTGTCAGATGGGTTATTTGATCTGGAGACAGCAGCATGTGGACACAGCCCACCTTCCCATCCAACTCCAACTGATAGAAAGAAAGAGAGAAACAGCAAAAGAAAGAACAAGGATTAGAGAAAGATAGAGAGAAACACAAACACTCTCTCCATCTCTCTCTCTCTCTGTCACTCACTCACACACCTTTGGTCCAGGCAACATGTCATTCTGTTTGATCTTGACGGTGGTCTCGATGAAACCGGAGCAGCTTCCTACGAGCAGTGGCTGAGAGGGACAGGAGGGAGCCACCTGAGGCTTCTCCTCTTCCTCCTCACTTTCCTCCTCGCCTTCTTCCCCTTCTCCTTCATTAGCACAGGCTGAATCTGGGTGGTCCTCCTGTGGCGGACCCTAAGAAATTACAACAAGACTTTGAGCATGAGTGTGCCCTTAATTGTGCACTATTCATTACATTCTGTGAAGAAAATGTCAATCCTCTAACACAGCAGCCACTTATTCACTGAATTTTTCTCTAAGAGCAATGCATGCTGGTAGTTAGCTCTATGGGAGTGACTATAAGATGATGAACACGTATAGTGGACTATATAGTGACTATAAAATGAATAGTTAATGATTTTGGACACAGCCCATGCGTATCAACTAACTAAAGAGAATGTAGGTGCATAAGTAAATAAATAAATGATAAAGATGCAAATTCTAAAACGGAACAAAAAAGGCAAAGAAAAGTCAATAGAAAAAGACCAAAACAAAGATGAGACATAAAGAATCTGTAGTTAAGTTGGTGTGGCGTCCATCACCTGCACTATGCCAGTGCTGTCATAGAACAGCTGAACAGAGCTCAGCTGGAGGATCTTGTGCAGGAAGGCGGGCGGCTGGTGGATGTCGACAGGCACGGCAGTCTGGCTGGCTGGGTCGCGCACCGCCTCATCAAAGTACTCCAGCCTGGAGGACCACCATGCCACAAACACACACATACTTTTTGTTTTACATCCACAATACATCATAAATCAGGATATGCAAGGAAAAATGAACAAGTAAAATGGAGAAAGGCTGCTGTTCTTCTAGTGCAAACAGAGAGGCAGGAAGAAAATGATTTTAGGGGAAACGTAGAAACTTAAAAAATATACACAACTATACATTTCATAATATATCATATCTAATCAGCGTTTCAAAACTCACTGGCCACAATCTGTATGATTTTAAGTAAAGTTTTGCTGTCAGTATCTTGACATGCACCCTGTTTAATGAGTACTATCGGTTATCACAGTAGTCTCGTGTCGCTTTTCCAGGCAGTCTGGATGCCAGGGCCTGCTGGTCGCTGACCTCTGATTGACACAGTCAGCCAACCTCAATCAGTGTCAATAAGCTAGGAAAACAAAAAGGTTCAACGCTGTCTCAATATCACGTTTTAGAAATGCTCACGCAAAACACACTAAACTAACAGTGGCATGTGGTGCTGTTTTTGTTTTGATATTTCAACAAAGCAGAAGTCAGTAATCATTTTTCAATCATAATTTTATCCATGGTTCTGCAGAGTTAAGCTATGCACTGCAACAATAGCTGTGGTCATAGCCATGTGGAGAGAATCCATACGGGCTGGTCTGGCACGCCTTTACTGGTTTCTCGTAGGATTCAACAGCAGTTGTCAGCGTCAAGGTCACCTACTTCTGACATGTCACACTGACAGCACCTTCAGCACAGATTGCAGCTATTTGCAACCACTGCTAAACTTTCTTCAGGTGGGTGACGTCACCAATACTGGCCCTGAGTAAAACAAACTGCACAGGGAAGCGAGATAAGGCAGAGAAGTGCAAGTTCATAAGTCTGCAGAGGTCTTGGCTCACTATCAGCTGACACCAAATGACCAGAGAAGAGTTGAAACCTAATTCTTGGCCACCATTTTGCTTTCTCTCTCCACTGATTGTAATGTAAGTTCTGCTGGGAATATTACAATATACATTTTATTACATGAGAAATGATTACAGAGCCCTTTGTGTGATAAAACGTTCAAAACAGCCACTCAGGACTTCTGGTGCTTATATCTACAGTATGTGGCAGAGAAAATCACGCTGACCACTGTGTTACAGGTCGTGTAGGCTTTTTATTTTCGCCTCAAACGCCTCTCTTTCAATTTGTATATTTCATTTTTCACTCCCCCCAACAATGATGGTAGAGAGCTTTTATGTCTGTATGACCATGGCCCATTTATGGAAAGACTTAACATGTGAACCTTGACAAAGGAGGACCATGTTGCTGTAACGGTGAAAAGTCAATGCTGAGAATGAAAATTGTACCAATACAAAAATATGAATTGTTGGTCCACACCACGTAAACTTCACTGTCATGTAAAGTCCTTCCCAAACAGAAAGTAGGTTTGATTTTGCAGATAGGGCAATTATTTAAGGATTTATATATTAAGCCTCTTTAAGATTCATTAACAACTGACTGTGTTTGTTTTGACTGGGGCTGAAAAGACACAGGTGAGCAATATGTCAATAAATTAACACACACACACACACACACACAAACAAACACATCAGAAATGAAGATGGGAAAGTCAGATTGGTTAATTGTATTGTTATGCCAGGTAGTCCTCTAAATAATTCCACCCATGCTCAGTCAAAGCTCTTATTGGCACAGGTGCATAGTGGTAAGAATGAATATTTCATGCTTATAAGCTTTGCATGCATATGTTCTTTAGTATTATAGTAGTGTGAAATAATGTGAAAACTTCTGTGTTGATTCCCAGCAGATTTCAAATGCAGATTGACTCATTGAAATGTAGTTCAGGTAAGATTCTATATAAATGTATTTTTGACAAATGAAGGGTAAATGTGACGTTTGATGTTGCATTTTAAATGTGCCCATAAGCTGGTTTCCATCAGCCTGTTTCAGCAAATACTGACATATTGTTTTTGAGTAAGTGATAGTAACATTTCAAAATGTATTTCTATGTATAAATGTATTATGCATCATTATTATGTAACATAATGCAGCAAACAACAGCATAGAGGAGGAACAACAATCATTAGGTCTTGATTTTTCTATGACACTTTTTCATTGAGAGAGTTTTTAAATCAACCTACCGTTTGATGTGCACTTCTAAGGCAACACCTGTTTCCAGGTCCAGGGGCTGGTGCTCGATCCGGACTATTGTGTCTAGGAAGGTGACTTTAATACGACGAAGGACTGTGCACACAGATAGGACCAGAGACATGCAAAGTTCATTAGCACTGATAAATCAATTCTCTCCCTGTCTTTGGCTGTGTGTGTTCAGACAGGGTTGTCGGCAGAGTTGATCTTAATGTTGGAAATTACTGCAGGATGTGATGACGGCCTGTGCAGCTGAACTGCTGCTCTCACTTGTTAATAAAATTAGAACAGGAACGACTCACAGTCTTAATCTTTCACATACACAGACATATACAGACACACACAGCTTGAACCTACCAGTCTCAATGGTTTGTGCAAACATCTCAAGCCCTTCCAGAGGAGCAGGCGGCTCCTCTGGTGCCTCTGGGGGGTCCTTCAGGCACTCCTGAGCCAACTGCATACTGGAGGTCATGCTTGATGACCAACCTTGGGAGTCCCAACCCCCACCTGAATGTAAATAAACACGCTCAGTGATTTCCATGCTTCAGGAGATTATTGATGAAATAAACAATGTCTGATGATTAAGCTTGTATTGTCTGTTTCCCATTTTCGCCAATTTTCTCTCTATGCTTCGACAGAGACCTACTGGGACACGTTTGCACTACTTCGCTCATTCAGCACAAGTGTAAGTGATCTCAATATAAGTCAGAAAATAAGGACACACACATGGAACTCCATAGCTGAGACTGTTAAGCTTTCTAGAGGGCAATGTTTTGATTTACAGAGAACATCAAAGCTTTGTGTGACAAGTGGACGTGTAACAGGGTGACCCTGCTATTAAATTAATGCACACTTGCATATTCACACACAGGTGTGTGTGAATTTTATACAAGGCACTTAAACAGACACTTGTTGCAGTACTAGAGCTCTATAACAGTGATGGTTTGAGGACAATTGGGTAAGCAAATTCCAATTTTAATCAAGACTTTGGGCTATGTGGCTTCAAACTGGGCAGCTAGGGAGATCTGGACAGGACATCCCACCACTCAACTTTTGGCTGACTGATTCACATTTGGTGGGCAAGATGTAACCCAATTCAACCCAAGGTTCACTCGAGCAGGTGTTACTTACTGGTCCGGTATTTGGGTCGACATGTTATCTGAAGACCAGAAACTTCTAAGGTGCAGTGATCAGTCAGCAGAGCTTGCCAGGGGATGGTCACTGCTATGCTGCTCACAAAGCCATCCACTATCTCCAGAGGTGCCCCAAGGGACTCCAAAAGCTCATTGACCGCCTGAGGGTGAGGGTGAGGATGAGGCAGTCAGGGATAAGGAGTGGAAAGGAAAACAAAGTGAGCGAGATGAGAATTGGTTTCGTGTTTGCTCACCACTCTGTGTGTAGACTTAAAACAAAGGAGGTGAAACGATAATGTGCCTGTGGGGTTTAACTTGTGAATCGTGAGAGAGATACAGCTAATATAGCACAGTTGAACTGATATGTTTCCTGTAAGTGCAATTCCTCGAAGAAATGCGAGCCAGGCTGTGAGTGTGACGCTCGGGATTGTTGTTGAACTCGAGTACAGTTGCGAAACAGTCAGGGGTGCATGGGTTCGACAAAAACAGTCAGACTGCTGCGGTTTAAAGTGGAGAGCCAACGTCTATTCTCGGTCAAAACTCACCCATACATCGAGGTTGATGTCCTTGATGACACCGCTACCATTGTACAAGTCCAAGCCCAGCTGATCCAGGCTCAGTCGCTCCTGCAAAAAGTGACCGAGGTAGTGCTGTAAGAGGTACCGACAGGCCCGCTTCTTGATTGAGCCAGACCAGGGGAAAAGCCAGCGAGACATAAGGCCAGAGAGAGAGGGGAGAGGGAGCAAAGAGGAGGCAGCGGAGACCGAGTTCGTATACAGTCCTCTTGAAACTGCATAACAGACAAACACAAAGTGTGCAAAAACAAGGAATGGGCCACACAGCTACTAGCTACAGGGGCTAAGGAAGGGGGCAAACCGAAAGTCCACTTCGCCCCTTGGCTTGACAAAAACTCGAAAAACCTTTATGTCAGCACCGAGCGGAATCCGGCGCTGCTTCACAACACGTTAGTCCAGTTGTGTTTAACCGTGTCGGTTCATAATATCGGCACGAATGTGTCGAATTGAAGCGACACGTCCCGTTAGTGCGTATCTCTTGTTTCAGGGTTGTTTATTGTTATCATACGCGAACTGATGGTATGGCGAAGACGTCCGTGCGTCACGCGTCACCGTGACGACTAAAAGAACCCGGAAGAAAAAGAGGTGTAAAAATAGCGCCATCTTTGTACGGTCAAAAGTCATGCTAGCCACTAAACCTAATCATATTTTATAATTCGTATACCTTTACCTTAAAAGATGTCACTGTTCGTTTTCAGCATGACTACTGGTTTCAGTTCATTGCCATCTTTTTTATGTAAAAAAAATATATATATTCAAAAATGGTTCACCATCCCTATGGGTAACAAAAACATTCATTATTGTCTGCTTGTGCATTATTAAATCAAATGGACTACTATCTATCAACTCAAACTGATGTACGTTTAATTGGTAAGCCCCCCCCCGCCCCAATTTTTTTTTTTTTGTGATTTTTGTTTCGTTTTGTTATCCCAATCTTTATGTTCAATAAAGTTCCAAAAATGCTGTTAACATTTTCTCGACGTTCTACAGTACAAATAAACATTAAAAACAATGTATGTATGTTTGTGTTTCCTGATAACCATTGACAAAAAGTGTGGTTTTTTCCATAATAGTTTTTATTCCAAGCTCAGAAATCCACTTCTACACCCCATATAATATAAAATACATCCCATTAACTCCCACTCATCTGAACTTATCAGTAGATTCATACACACATCTCTGAACATTGCAAAAATTAAGACACATTTTATGGTTCATTATATGGTTCTCACACTATAGGTTTCAGAGAAAAACTGAGGATTACACTGTGTAATTTACACAATACATAGTAAGGACCAAGGCCAAGGATGTCACTTTCTTCTTTGACAATAAAAAAATAATCTTTGTTACATTCCAGTACAATGAATACAAATTCTCACAATACCCCTTCCTTTCATGCATTTACTACTTAAGTAGGAATAGTCTATACAACTCATCGATAAGGAAAATAAAGATAGTTACAAATGTATGTTTAATCTTATTATTTATCATCTTGTTTAGTTTTCTGCTTTTCCTTCTATGTACATGGGCCTCAGATCAGGTACTAACAATCATGTTCTTTTCTTAACTGTAGTAGGATGTCTGCTTGTTGCAAGTAATAAAATGCTGTTTTTATTCCTTTCCCTCTCGCAAGGCCAATATGAAAGTTCACATCCATTACTATATAATGGAAAAATATGAAATATTTTTTATTATAAACGTATCACAACAAATCAAGCTGAGGACAAGTTAAACCATGGGCCATTTATCTTTATTTCTATGAAAACATATCGTGAACACTATAGAAATTGACTAAACACTAAGGTTACTAAGACAACCAAAAATGTTATTGTAACATCAGTATTTAGGTCAAATAAATTTGACATTTGGCTGTTAAAACAAAGCACTGAAAAACAGAAACATCACTTAACCTTCATTATTTTTTTTACAAAACAATGGCAAAGAAAATGATAAAACAAAAGCCATATAAATAAAATGACTGCAACTTTCACAGATTCAGATCTTCACTTGAATGCAGCTTCGGGGATCTTGCCCTCCGTCTGTAAAGTGCAGAGAAAGCAGAGCATTTTATTATCTTGCTGTAACAATTGACACATCCTTGTGTGTTGAAAATCATGGCAATGCAGAAATATAAAATAATTCATGTTACCTTTAACTGAGTAAAGATTTGTGCCGCTCTGTTGAAATCCCACTCATTATCTTGCAGACACCTGGAACAGAGAAAATATATCAAGATATTTCAAAATAAAGTCAATAAATGACAAACGGAGACAACCTAATATGCAGCCAGACAGTGCGGAGGAAAAGTGTGCTTACTTTTGGGACCACTCCAAGTTCATGCCAGACTTCTGGGAGAAGGCTGAAAGCATCTCCTGCTGTGGCGCTGTGAGGGTGGGCACCGGGCTGGACGATGGAGTGGGGGCAGGAGCCACAAAAGCTCGACGGATCTCCTCTGTCGTAGCAGTCCTGATGAAAAGCTGGTCATTTACGATGCACAATCTGGCACAACACAGTAGACACAATGAGATACGACAATATCACAAACAACTTTATGCACCTTACTGAATAACGTCCTTGAAATTTAGGCTGAGGTGACACATGCATGTGTTCATTTAAACCTCACGATGTAATTTTTTGACATGAAAACATTGTTTCACATTTGTCCAGTTCATTTTCTGCATCATACACAACCGTGGTTACTAACATGCTATCGGACATGCAGGTCCACATGGGAAATAAAAAGAGCTAAAGAGGGTTGGGACAAGCCAATGGGGGCTCATTACACATACCCTGCAGCCCCTGCGGGGACTGTGATGAAGACTCGAGAGAATGCCAGGGTGGAGTCCCTTGATTTACTATCAACTGCAACTGAAAAACAAACGGGACACGTTGTGGCACAAAATGGAATTGGTACCATTCCAGTGCTTGAAAATGACATTTTAATCATGGTTACAATAACTAACCTTCTTTGAAAACTCCGCTCACTGTAAATGACAGTAGTGTATTCTGGAAATGGATAATATTTTGCAAGATTAATACAGAGAAATGATTAACTAGAAGTGAGGATCATTAGAAGTATAGTCTGACAAACTAAATATGAACCCACCGTGTAGGTGTTTACGTCAATGGTGAAGGAGGCAATGTCATGCTGGGTTTTGGGGAGCTCGTTGATGAAAGCCACAACGTTTAGTCGTGTGTGCTTAAGCAGGCGAAACCGCATCGCTATGGAAAGGAGAGGAAACATAAGATGGCATCACAAATCATAAAGAGCAGTCTAAACAATTCAGATGTCAGTAGAGGTCAACAGCGAGGGAAAGTTAGGTTAACTCACTGGAGTCTTTGACCCGCTTCAGGTTTCGACTGTCCTTGTGGTACTCTCCCAGACTGGACCTATGGGGAATCACCAGGAAAATGACAGAGTGGATCACTATTTATACTGACGAGAATCATATATGGTGTTAGGATTGAGATCACATTGGGATTTTAAAAAATGAAACCCCTTTGTGCTACTCTAGTGCTGTATTTAATAATATACTGTGTGTGTGTGTGTGTGTGTTCTCACCTTGAAGGGTTTTGGGTGGAGTAAGGTGTTGTGAGGGATAAGGATGCTCCATCGTGGTAGGCATCCAGCAGAGGCTGCCTGTCCCCCGAGTCATAAATACTGTAGTATCTACAAAAGAATGTATGTAACATGAATTTATTTAGACACTTCCTGTTTGACAATCAAACAATGCATGTTTAGGGAAAAACACAGGGTAGCTCAAACTACAGAATACATTACAACAAATATTGCACCAACTCATGGAACAGCTGTCAAGCTTCTGCTTATTTGCTAAAAAGTCGGTGGTTTTTTTAGACCAGAATTGACCTTTAACTAGAATTGTGCATAAATGGTGGCAACTCACTGCTGCAAGAATCGAAGGATGAGAGCCTTGATTTCATCAGAGATGAAACAGCTGCCCTGGATTGTCAAATAGAAAAACATAAGTCAGGCACATAAAGGAGACCGGTGCTGTGTCAAACACAATGTAAAAGGGGACAATCTAACTTTAACCCTCTCCAGTGAAATCAATTTTATGAAATTACCACCTATGAGTCATCTAACGTCAATTATATGAAGGTACCTTGCAGGGAGGGATTGTGGTGGGCGCTTCCACGTCAAATCCTATGGGTGGGGGGAGGTCATGACCATCCTACAAACACAAATAAAACTGCATGATAAATGCTACAATTGCAGACAATATAAAATTGCATTATCACCAATACCAACAATGTACAATTCTAAAACTGAGAACAAGTACTTTCACACATTAACCTGTAGAAGATAATTAAATATAACAGATCAATGATGCGTTTATAGCCTCTGATACAATTATATTTGATAAATCTCTTTATCCAGTGAGGGTGAGAACGGGTAAAGTGATGGGAAAGTGATGAAGCAAGGCAATAAAAGCAACAAACTGAACTTACCAGTTTGAGAAGCCGGGGAAACCTCTGCCGCACAGCACTGGGACAGGGACAGAATCAAGAGCAGAACAGTTATCACCACAAAGTGACGCACACACAGCAAAGTCATGCTCCCTACAGCAGCTACAAGCACTCGGTCACACCTGCTGACTCACTTAATGCCATACTGTGCCTTCTACTAGAGGTAATGTTATGCTGCTGCCTTGTGCAGAACAATATTCCGCTATGCTTGTGAATGTTTGAAAAAATGGAAGGAGCTTAATTTTCTTTGTAGCAAAACCGCATATGGACTAACATATTCACTCTGTTGCTCCTTCGGTTTCATGCTGTGCCCTTTTGACATTTCTCCCACCCAAAAGTGTACTTACCAACAGGTATACTCACCCTCTCCCCCAATATGGAGATATACACAGATCTGACATGGGGACGCAACACACTTTTCCAGGAGTACACACATACACATACAGAGGCCTACAATCTACAAGACTGTGCTGCAAGGCAGCAGAGACAACCGTTTGATTTGATCAAATTAAGAGGTTTTGGATTACTGGGAGAGAGGAGGATATCGCCATTCTCCCCCAATACCTGGCCAAGATGTTGGAGAACAGATCTACATCACCAAAAAAACAAAAAAAAAAACAGTGTCTGGGTAAAGAAACAAAAAACTGGTAAGACACGTGACAAGTGCAATCATTCGAACAGTCACAGGAGAGGTGGCGAGTGCTGTTCATCACATGAGCAAGAAATGGGATTAAGTTATGACAGCGTCTGAGCCCTCGATTATCAGGAAAGGGAGAAAACCTGAGAAGAGCGAAAAATGAATAAAATAAGAAAATCTAGCTTCAGACTGAGCTGGACCCAGCCGCCCCACAGCTCATCCCATAGTCTTACCCTGCTGCACAAGACAAATAGTGTGTGGTGATCTCACCATCGACATCACAGTTTAGCAAGCAATGCGTCCTGCACTGGAGGACCCAGTGGACCAGGTCATTCATTTTCTACTTCAATTTGGTCCCAAGCCTGACTACAGAGGGACTGGGATTATTATGAATCATTCATTTTGTTCTCTCTCTTGCTCTGTCTGCTGAATTCACCCTGGCAATATTTTATGTCTGAACTCGCTATTTACTTGTGACAGCCGTCAGCACATTGAAAGGCAGCATTTTTGCACATTGTTCATATCTTGCTCCTTGAAATGATTACAGGTAAATAATGCACCTGATCGTTGTCCAGTTCAGAACGTGTTTCCCTCAAGAGGCACGCAGTAGTATTTTCGCCACTGCATTCACTCGACAGCAGAGGGCAGTTTTAGGGTGAAGGAGAACCAACTGAGAGTGGAAGAGACCGACTGCTTTTTCTCTTCGGTTCGTCCCTGGTCATTCGGTATAATGACTCTTAATCCCCCTCCGCCTCAGCCCAATGGATTTTCCTGTGGAGTCCCGTCTTCTCCATTCCTTCTCGTCACCTTCTTGGTGAGTCCGCGCTCACAGGGACTAAGGCTGAGTAATCGTGACTGTGCCTGCCTTAGGTTGTCCCGGGGTTTCAAGTTGGGATCTTACCCGTCATGGGCTATCCAGCCTTCCATACTCGCCTGATACAGGAGGCCAACTGGGCAGGGATGCTACGAGGGGAGGGGAAACACTCTTTGGCTGTGGATTTTCTCTGTTTTGTCGAAATAAAGGTCGACTCTTCACACAACTGTGGGTTGTTCTGTTTCTGATAAACAACCTAAAATACTGTGCAGTACTTCTCAAAGCACTGTTGTGAATTCACATTTATGTTCAAGGATTCCTTTTGTCCTAAGTATTATGCTGCCTCCTCTTTGGACCATATATAGCATGAGTGGTGTGATGGTGTTTTAATGCAGTCATTGGGTCGACTATCTGGTAAGACAGTAGGGGAGTGCTGGGTACAGCATCACTGAGAAGCAGACAAATGCTTGAAAAAACACAGAAGACAAAGAACTGAGAGAAGACGGCGGTTCAAACAGCACAAATTCTTTAGCAAGCTGAAAAGAGAAAAACTATGAAACTGCATCACGGAAGCCGCCTGCTTAACAAATTTTGGAAAGAAATGTTTAGTCTGCAGTGGTCATGAGGATACGCTCCTGTATGACAGAAAAAGTGATTGGACATAATAACCGAAATGATTACCGTATTCCTTCTTTCACACTCAGACATGTATACACACGTACATGTAAACACAGTTACAGTGAATGTCAACTGGCACAGCTTAATGCAAAAGCTTCATTCTTTAGTGCTGAAAAATCTGTTTCAGCTGTAGTACAGACAACACACACTGCCTAGTCTTCAGGTGGCAGCTTTTGTAGAGCACTGTTGTGTACGGCTTTCAGTTAAGGTAACAGGTAAGACTCAAACATACTCCTGGTCATGTACACACACAGACAGACACACACACACACACCACTCCATAGAACTTTCCCCATGTCCCACAGAATCACACACTGACCTGATGTATGCAGCCTGGTCCTTGAAGAGGTCACACAGTGGGTTCCTGTTCAGCCACAGCTCCACAAGTTTCAGGCCTTTCACCTTGTCCAGCTCCCGGTCTGACTTCAACTGGGAAGTCACGGAAAGGAAAAAAACAAACCACAACACCTGTTACAGAAGCCGCTAAAGACCAATCAAAAACGTTCTGGTGGGAAAAGGGACGTCGAATCTGCCAGTCTCACCTCGTTGTGCGAAAGGTTGAGGGTCTTCAGGTGAGGTATCTTGGTGACTAAATCAGCTAATTCATCCAATTTGTGTATGCGGTTGTTGCTCAGGTTCAAGCAAGTCAGCTGTCAAGTCCGAAGAGAAGGAGAACAACGGAATTTCTTGATGAGAACGCAGCCTGGATGGGTACTTCAATTATATCAATATCAGTATTTACTGTCAGTCCGAAAGGAAAGGATGTTACCTCTGGAATGTTTTCTTCAATGATCTTGATGACAGCTTCCATACTTGTCTTCCTGTTGAGGATGACTTCAATGTTTTGGGAAACCAGATCTATCACACACAACAAAGTTCCCACTCAGTATTCTCAAACACTCTAAACTGGAACATACACCAATTCCCTCACAGTAAAGCCATATAAAACGCTATTGCCTGAAAATGTGTAGTGTGATTCAATTCACGTAGTCATCGATTAAACTCATTGTTACAACATGAAACCTCTGTGAATGACGTAACATGTAGCATTACATCTAGATTGAGTTTGTGCGTTTGCAGTCAGACTGGATATGAATCCCATCTCCAGTGCTTAGATGCAAAAACCTTAAGACAACCATTTTATATTATCATTATTATCATATTATTAAACTCTGCTGCAGATGGTGGACAGTCTGTGTTGCATAGGGAGACCAAGCGCAGGGTAAGAAACTCCCATCTCAACCAAATCACCCACACAATTTGCACCGCTGGCTCGTCAAATGTAAAAACAACATTTCTGGTACCACTAATAAGATCGAAAACCCACAGCACAGTGAATTACACACAAAGGTTTGTCGCATCCTAAGGTTGAGCAGAGACGCATTACAGAATACAGTTGCAGATCCGTCTTTTGAAAACAGTGAAGACCACAGTTTTGCTGATCTGTGATGAATGGTCAGGTGCTGGAGGAATCCATGTTAAACATCCAGTGAAAGAAGCAGGGGGATGTAAATACCTGGGTCTGTTCGGATGTTGTTCAAATCCAGTGCTTGCTGGGAGCCATCAAAACGCTTTGCCATGCATTGCTGTGAAAAATAAAAAACA
>OMOW01105063.1:0-11864 GCA_900312555.1 Lamprogrammus exutus
GAGCTGAGAAGAGAGGAGGTGAAAGAGGGAGCTTACCACACCCTGGGAGTGGTGGAGGGAGCAGGAGGAGAGGGGGGGGATCAAGCACTGGGGACGAGGGACAAGGACAAGGAATATGAGACGCTGGAGGGCTGAAGGGAGATGAAGGCTGAACAATAGGAGATGAATGCATTTTATGATGAAGAGAAAACAGATTTACATTAAAACCAGCAAAACTAAGTGATGCAATATCTCAATCTCAGCCCTCTACACTGTAACATACGTGTTATGATCTGCATCATATCTAAAGTTTTACCAATATTTTTGTCCATCCCACTTATATGAACGGGATGCAATCTCAAAAATGAGCGTAGAACTGAATTTTGCATTTTATTAGATTGTGTAGTGTACCTATTTTTCTGGCATTTCAGTGTATTCGCATTAAATTCAATGTAAATATCAAAGTGTGGCTCAACGCAGCTTTAAGAGAGATTTAATTTCTGCTCTGTTGTACGTGATGAAATAAAGCATTTATATTTTCATTTAAAGTTTGGCTGTTTTAGGTATCATTTTTGTGCCCGTTCATAAAATGTAAGCGAGGATGTGAAACATGAGGGGTGTGGGTGAACCCATGGATCAATGCGAAAGGCTGAACGTGGAGACAACATTTTAGACATTTTATAGTTCAGGCGTGGACACCAAAATGAAACAAATCAGGCGTATTTATAACACGATCGACTATCAAAAGGTGAAATTTGGTCCAGACTAAAATATCTGCCTGTGTCATAAATTACAAGAGGTCGAAAAGGATGCAAGTGCAAAGCGACTATTTCACTAAATAACTGAAAGCACGACACAATGAGATCAGCTGAGATCTTGCTGATTCGGCTAATTTGATGGTTCTTAAATAGCTGCGGACATTGATATGAAGTCGTGACTTCCTCTTTAGGCCTGTACAATCAAAACGATACTCGATGTCTCAGTATGTTCCGCCATGTCATAGGTATGACCCCTGATGAGTGACTAAGCAAATAATAATAGAACGAAAATGTGCAGAAAGTCAATGTTGGCCCAACATTACTGACATTTTGATCGACTCCCCTTCCACCCCTGTGTCCTGTGTCTCATCTGTCCCTCGCTGTGTCCTTTGTCTCTCCTCATCTTGCAACACGATGCAGGAAAAGGAACAAAACAGCACAAAAACTGTTGTATTACAGTAGTATGAGATGTCAGCGATGAATATCTGCCTCCCTCCCTCCCTCCTTCCCTTAGCATCCATCCTTCGGCCAGAGGATGCAGAATAATCTGCCCGATTTCAGGCAGAACGAACAGAATCTATGGTCCTCGCCGAGGGAAACTGATCGGCCCCTTTTCACGTGCCATTAGAATCTCCATTCTTCATCTTCATTTCCTCTGATGTCACACATTTTAGCTGAGTGATCGATGTGCTGCATGCTTGGGGGATAAGCAGAGCATTATGGGTAACATGAAACCACAAAGACCAGTCAGTGCCTGAAGTGTACGGGAAGGGCACACATGCTTTCTTCAGTCCAGTGCTCAAATGAGCACCAGTACACTCAGGTTGGTGTACACCTCTTTTGTACCTCTGGAGCTTAGTAATACTCACTTATATACGTAGGACTTCTTAAATACACTGAAATAGGGACGTCCAGGAGATTATTATTGTTCTTCTGTACCATCGTGGGGAGGTCCTGCACACACACACAACACACACACACACACAGATAGAACCCAACATATATTCAATCATATGTCCCTATGCACTGACACAGCATAAGTGCCCTTTCGATCATCTTTTAAAGGTTTTTATCGTTACTTTCGTGTCACTATCCAGTTGAGAAAGAGAGACAACACTGATGGAGTCCTCGCACAGACGAAGGCACATGATCTGGAACTTCTCGTTTGGAGTATACACAGTTTTGTACCATTTGTCTTATAAAGTAATGTATAATTAGAAAGCATCTAAGGAACCGAAACCATTCATGGCAACGGGAATGGAACCAAGAACGTTTGTTGTGTTCTGTCCAGTCAAATGTCGCATCTCCTTTCCACTCTACGCATTTATATCAGAAAAATTCACAATTAATAAGTTGCAATTGCATCTCAATGAGGAGTGACAAATAGAGAGGGAGAGAGACGAGAGACACACACAGGGAAACACATGCTCTCTCTCTCTCTCTCTCTCTCTCTCTCTCTCTGTCTCTCTCTCAGAGACATGTGAGGCAGGTTGAAAGTATCACATAATGTAGAACTATAAACTGTGAAAAACATCTAGAAGATTGTCTATAATCAATAATCATTAGTGGAATTATCACCTCTAGGTTTTATTATACAATATTTTTCACATGTACATGATTGTTTTTTAAGTTTTTTTTTTACATATACAGTTTAAAATCCAGAACAAAACGAGTAACAATACAGGAGAAGAAACTGATACCGTACATCAGTTTGAAAAACAAAAATGAGTAAGACAGTAAAAACCCTAACTTTTAATATCAAATGTAGGCTAATCCACTCAATGAAACACACTTTCCAGTCAAAGTGAACATGTTCGCCTCCGTGTTTTAGCCCGTGATCTAACACGGGGACTTATGTGACCTTTATCTTGACTTTTAGGGCGAGCTACAAACTCACAGCGTCTACCAACAAAAATATTACCCACGTAATACTCATGCACGATAAAATAAAACCGTCGGTGATAAAATTCCTCCTGTGAGATCCACGCGATGGCTCTGCACCATTTGCAGCATTTTACAGTATTACACAACTGGAAACGCACAGCGGTCTCAGCTTGTTGTTTTATTGCTTTTCCCACAGACTGGCGTGTGTTGAAGTTTTTAGGTTATACGGTGCGAGAGAATGTGCTTACACTTCCAAAATGAACACGACATCGATGTAGCATATATCACATGTAAAGCGTGTGGAATGGAAATTCAAATATTGGACTTTGAAGATCCTCCAAGCGACCACAAAGCATTAAAAGTGGCAACAACAAAACCATAATTGGACATTTTATTTCCTTCACTCTGCATAATCCTCCTTTGGGCCTTTTATTTTCCCAGAATTCCCCAGGTTAGAGGCCCAGCGCTTCAAGTATTTTTGCATGAGGAAATTTCTAATACCTAAAATGTAGGAATGGCAGATTAAATACAATTGCAGGTCCTCTATGAATAATTCAGTGGATAAGCAAACCAATACTACAGCGCAAAATGTTTGTTTGTATTGGCACGAGGAACACGTTTTTAAAGTGTGCACATTATTAAGGACAAAACTTGACATTATGTGTAGGAGAGAAGCTTTCATAACAACGAGCACAGCGAGAGTTTCTGTGATGTGATGAGTTAACGCTTTAAATGCGTTCCTATTTCAAAGCCAATTACGCAAACTCAGTAGGTTCTCACTCGACAGCAGCGATTCGCTTGTGACCAATGCGCGCCTATAGATCGGTAATGAGATTTTGACATAAACGAGAGGCATACAGTTGAAATCCAAATCCTGTCAGTTAATATAGAAATTTCTACAAACATTAAAGTGATCGAGCACAAAGAAAGATGGTAGAAAGCAACCAAAGCGGGACTGAAACACAGCCGTCCTCCAGCAGAGAAGAGTTGTGTTTAAGGCCGACGAATCCTAAAAACACTTTTCCTGGGATTTTTCTGTCACACAAAGTACACAAATGCAATCACACACAAACACACGTCTTAGATTTACTTATGCCTCCTTCGCCTCCACTGTGCAGCTCTAACTTAATTCAGTTCCATTATAATGATGTGGTCAGACTTGCTGATCACAGTTCCTTCTTCCTCTTTCCAATTTCGAAGTTCCTCTGACAAGAAGAAACTCAGAAACTCCTCTCCGAGCGATTTACCCCCGAGGCTCTCTGCAGAGGCTCTGCTGGTCTTATGCTCAATCCTCTTCTCCTCCATAAAAGTAGTTATTGGTCCCGGCTGGTTGCACGTACTCCTCGGTTTTGTCCCAGTCCGACACCCAGCCTCCTCCCATGCCTCCTCCTCCGTTGGGATCTGCACTGACTTGGTTTGTGGCCCCGTAGCCTGCCCCGCCGCTCGTGCGATACAGCTCCTCCGTCTCATTCGCAAGCTCGTCTTCATCCAGGATGCCACATTTCTCGTCGCTCAGCTGCTCCGGCTCGGCCCAGACTTGCTTCTCTCCAGACGCAAAGAGGCCTGCAGCACGGAGGCAAACAGAATCAAGGCTTACCACCCAGACAACAACTTATACATACATATGATTCATTTGTTCGCATTTGGTTTAAGATGGAGGCCATACCGTAAAATATAACACCTCCATAATGAACGAGTGAGGCGATGAGGAACACACCCTGCCACTCCTCCCGTGTCTGTAAAGGGAGGGAGAGGAAGAAAAGAGGAAGAGCGGTGACTGAGCATGAAGATATTCTGAAGTTATACTGAAGATGATTAGAGACTGAACCAATCAAACTGAGATTTGCATGTAATGTTTACTGTGATCAATAATACTTTCACAATCCTCTATATCATTAGTCTAACTAATTAACTAACTAATTAACTAACTAACTAACTAACTAACTAACTAACTAACTAACTAACTAACTAACAAACTAACTAACTCAAATAAAGGGATTTGATGCAGTCCATGGGGGAAATAAACCATCAGACAGCAAATGAGCACAGAAATGTTGTGCATTTTGCTTTGAGAGCGCTGCACAAAGAGTAACGAGGCATTCAGATGCTGCTCTCACCTTATGCTTTGTCATGGCGCCGACGATAAGCGGGCAAACCATACCGGACAGCGTGCCCACACCGTTGGAGATGCCCATCAGGATACTTGCATAACGCGGAGCAATGTCCAGGTGGTTGACGTTGAAACCTTGCGAGGATCAATAAACCACATATTGGTGTTTGAATCATAAAAATCATTACGCATCAACGAGCACTGATATTTGCAAACAAAAAAGGTTGAAGGAAGATGAGAGGAGCATTTGCAAGAACAGATAACTCAATCAAACTGGTGTTGGGTACATTTTAAAAAATCTAAATAAACTGAAAAAAGCATAAGTAACATAAAGTTTGATTGATTTGACATGGAAAGCAGAATCAAAATAGAACTTAAAAATGTCATTAAAATGGTTTTGCTAATGAACTCTTTAGATCCCTGAGGAATGGGAGGTTTAGGGGTTTGATGGGCGATGGAGGGGATACGTTGTGGTGACGTGGCGCCGTTGTCTCACCTGAAATGGCGAACCCGGAGAAACCCACGGCCAGCACCAGGAAGGAGATGGCGATGGCTTTTGTGTGCGAGAATCCCACCACCAGCAGCAGCGTTGCCTCCATCCCAAACCCTGCAGGTCACAGTGAAAGAGCACAACGGAGTGGAAGGAGGTTAAACGCGCTGGTGTTTTACCTGAGGCCTCGGTTCGAGATCACAATTAAAGTCTGTGTCCTAACTTTGGCCCCGCGCAGGCTCGGCGTCTGATGCAGCTTCTCACAATCTGATATGTTTATACTTCTCCATTTCCTTCACTTCGCTATCGATCTCTCGCTGCAGATCAAAAATAGCCTACAGAAGCAATGCTTCTGCTCTGCAGTGACTCATCGTTTGCTTCATGCAGCAAACGCTTTCACGCCACAACCGACACCACAGCGGCTGCATTTAACCCCGTAATCAGACAATGTGTGAACAACACGGTTTTTAGACCCGTGTGACTTTCCTGAGAGAGACACAGCCAGACTACAGCCAGACTGAAAATGGGGTAAAAACATGTTTTACGTCTGGCGAATGGTGGTGTGTTTTACGTTATTTTTAGGCCATAGACAACCATTCAGACAGGTTGTCCGGTGTTAACGTGGGTTACCACTAGATGGTAACAGAGACAAAGGATCGTACAGCCAAACTTCAAACCGAGGAGTCAGATTTTAAATGACAAGTGTACATAGAAATGTATGTTTGGGTGTTATGCTAAGTAAGAGAGAGATGTTCGGCCTTGGTGGAGGTCTGTTTTCCTTTCTTACCTCCACAGTTCATAAGTTTCCTAACATTGGTGGTGGTCATGATTTGGTTGGAGCGCAGGTAGTCGGCAATCTGGCCACCAATGGGCACGATGATGGTCATGACCAGGTGAGGAAGTGCAGAAAGTATGCCCACCTAGATGAGAGATTAAACGGGTAGAAGAAGAGATTTGATGCGACGGATAAGAGCGAGCAGACTTTCCTCTCCGGTGACCGTACATATGTCAAGCTTCTGTGTCCGGGTTCTCTTACCTTGCTAATCTCAAACCCAAACACCTCCTCAAAGTATGCAGGCTGGCTGATCAGGAGCAAGTAGAAGGTCCAGCTTCTGCAGAAGTTAGCTACGATGATGGCGTAGACTGGCATGGACGTGAAGAAGGCCTTCCATGGTGTGTTGAATTTCTGTGTAGTATCAGGTGAGTGATTTGGTTTAGCTCTTTACATCTCTCAGGCTGGTCTGAATCATTATCTACTCTGTTAATACACACTGACCGTTACTGATTGTTGGGAAGACTCGCCGATGCTTTCCTCGATGTACTTCCTCTCCTCCTCGGTGATGGTGGGATGTGCTGCCGGACTCTCGTAAGACACCAGGACCCAGAAACAGTACCACATGACCCCGAAGCTGCCTGCAGGGAGGAAGGGAGGGCAGGCGAGCACGGAGCGGCGGAGAGGAGCATTTTTATGGCAGAAGCACTGGAGAATTTGATTGATTGGGTCTATAATGCCTATCTAAGTCTCACTTACCATAGACATAGAAGACTGACGACCATCCTGTGTACTGGACCAGGATTCCAGCTAATGGCATGGCAATCACAGCGCCGGCATAAGAACCTATGACACAGAAACACAGTCTGGGTTCATTCATCTGGTACAAAAGTGGACAGAAACATTCACCGTTCACTGAGAGAAGAAACTCACCGCAAAAGGCCGTTGTAGCCAGGCGACTTCGCTCAAGAGGCGGCGCCCATTTCGCCCAAATGCCATGACAGGCCGGATATGAGACCCCCTGCAGGAGGAATTACATCCACACACACACAGTAAGTTTCAACTTAACCTGCAAACGGGACGGTGGTTCTCAATCCTGGTGTGTAACATAGAGGATTTCGTATACAAAATGAGTTCCGTGGCATGAAATGTTTCGTTTCATGACAAAATCTAGTGACACGGTGCATTTTGTCCACACAGGCCACAGCACATGAGGCCTGTTTAGCCGATCAAGCCCTGGGAGGCACCAATTCTTGATCGAATGAACACAAGTGATTTAGCTGATCAGGTGTGGGCAGAGCAGGAGAGCAGGGAGAGATGGAAAATATCCAATGCTCTGGCTCACCAGGACAAAGATTGAGAACCGCAGCTATAGGACAACGTCAAATGACTTTGCGAACAGCCATATGAGGACATGCAGGCAGATGTTTGGAGTGTGAAAGGAAATTTCTCATAAGAGTCAATCACCTCCACGAGTCCTTGAAATATCCTGACAATGATAACACAGCCAAAGTGCATCCGTGCTGCTGTAGGAATCAGCATATTCAGGCATGAGGTGGCCACAATGGCAAAGCCAAACACTCTGGAAGAGACAGAAAGGGAGAAAGGGGAGCAAACATTCAGGATGTAGAGGAGCAGATTATCTCTCGTACGCAGTGAACAGAGTTACAAACCTGTTTGCTGCAAACTTTTGACAGATGAAGCCTCCTGGGATCTGTGTCACTATGTACCCCCAGAAGAAGGATCCATGGATCATTCCCACTGTCTCTGGATCCCAGTCAAACTGAGCTTTCTGTTGGGACACATGGGAAGAAGACAGGAAACTGAGAAGCATAATTAACCATGATTGTTCCTCAAATGATCGAGTGCTGCTCCCTTGAGGACATATAATAGAACACCAATGCAAACACTCATTCATCCATCACCTTTAATCCTCCACTTGAACACACTGACCGCATCACTTCACTGTGTCAAACCGCTGACCCTCATTTGTAACCTTACAGCCCACAACAACGAGCCTTTGATTTCCATTTACCTCCATTCTGAATCCCACATTTCCTCCGCCACTCACCTCTATGACCTCCTTGTTGTCTCTGAAGACGGTGTGGCTGTTGACCATGCTGACGATGGCCACGCCCAGGTTACAGCGGATGCCAAAGGAAATACAGAAGCCTATGCCGGAGAGAATGGCGATGATGTAGCGCCTGGGCAGACCGAAACACGTGCAGTCCACCACCGGCATCTCCTTCTCCTCCTGCAGCTCCGGCCGGCCCTCCGCCGACAGCTCGATGGTCTCGCCATTCTCCTGCTTCTTCTCTAGGGCCCTGGGTGGATGAATAATGTAACGTGATGTGCCACAACGCAACAGATTCATACGCTGAAGGGGTGTGCAGACTGGCTGCTTGGATTAAAACTGTAAATTGCATAGATTTGGATATATGGGTGATTTTGCTGTTTGTGTTCTTCACCCGTAAGTCCAGCAGCAAAACGAGAGGCACATTCCACAGTCTGTCGGCACCAAAAACCGAAGCTACCACCTCTGGAGCGAGCTGACATAACTTTGACTTATCCTGTCAACACGAGCTGTTTCTTGTGGGGTATTTTTGTACCGTAGGAACGCGTCTCCTCACAGAGCCGTCAAGCAAGAACCTTGTTATCCGTGCTCATCTTCCCCTCGCACACAGGCAAGCTTCATCCTCTGCTCCTACGGCTTGCTGAGAAACCTCAGCCTCAGCCATCAAATATGTATCCGAACGGAGGGGATCATCTATTAAACATGAAGTGTGCAACGCTGAATTCACCGATCACACTGGGCCACGGCAGAACACACACGGCTCCACACCTGATCAGAACACTTTTGCTTACAGGAACACACAGGCCTGCAGTATGTTTGAGTGCCTATATTTAGCAGTTAAAAGCAAAGATCCAGTTTCCTTTGTCTGATGAAGATACTCTGAGTACTCCATGAATTGAGTGATAGCAATATGAGGATGTGCACTTTGGGCCACGATAAAATAACCAATAGAAAAGCTTGAATCGGGAGCAGGGGGTGAAATGTAAAGCCTTTCGTTGTTTCACAGCTGTATTGTACAGAACAAATGGGAGGGAGAAGAGAATGAAACGGGATGAAGATCCTGGATCCTGTACGTCTCGCTGACAGAGCCACCAGGACGCCACATTAAGATTAAGATCCCACTGTGAGCATTTTGAGCAGCCATCGTGAGAGAACGCATGAGGCGTGGATAATAATCATAAACGTGGACATTTGGTAAACATTTATCATTTCAGATTGAATGAAAGCAATACCAAAGGATACACGCAGAGTTACCAGTCTGTTACACACACATCGCACAATCTAACTCAATCGATTTGTCTGTCTTGGGTTTGTGGATACTGTAGGCACGCACATCAACAGACCCGGATGACCAGAATGCTTGTAGATTTGTGGATACTGGGCCGATAAAACTGATTCTGAGTCTCGCTGTGTATTTAAAAAGACGTCAGGAGATGATGAAGATGTCGAGTGCCATTGATGTGAATAAGCAGTCAGCCAGGCTCTGTCACACACACACACACACACACTATTTCATGTGTGTTCTGGCCATGGAAGAATGAAGCAATAGAAGCTTTAACTGTGGGTGGACTTTGACAAAGTTTTTCCCTTTTTAAAGACTTTTATCATTTATTTGGTTATTTACATTATTTTATTTCATTATTATTATTATTTTATTCATATTTTTTCCTTTGATTGTTGGAAGCGTAAAGAGACAGAAAACTGGGTAAACACACACCAGAATTCCTTGTGTGGGCATCAGTTTTACATCACACTAAAGGTTCTATAGAGCAAGGAAGTGTCCGTTCTCATTTTGTACACATTAAATATTATATGGTACATATGAAGAACAGATAACCTTTACATAACATGTACATCAATAGATTGATCTGTTTTTGCAAATGAACTCTTCATACCGCCCATTAACGTATAACCTAAGCCACAGATTCAGATTCTGCCCTTAGCCAGAATGTGAGAGCTTCATCGGGTCACGGGGGAAGAGGAGGGTGGCATTTCTAATTCTGTCTTGGCAAAATGTTTATGTTCAGGAACTGACAGAGATCTACTGACACAAAGACTCGCCGCTCCTCTTCCTCAGCCAAAACCACAGCCAGCAGACGGCTGGAGGAAGAACGACGACACGACTACAAAGCACACAAACCAAATTCGTTAAGGAGGAGTCGAACAGTCTTCGACATTGATCAAGTATTAATGATTCTCCATGTTGAATTATTAATATCTCTGGCTCTCTTGGACTATTTTTATCTGGGTGGGCCGCTCTCTTTATCTCACTGTCTCTTCTTCATCTCGAACCCCTGCGTTTCATCATCGAATCCCCGGACTCTCGCGTCGTCTCGCACACAATTCACAACATTTCACCTCTGTTTTTACACCAATTTACTCGCAGGATCTCCACGCAGACTTTGCCTTTTTGCTCGCAGTGCGGCACAGTTTCTCCCTGACATCACAGTTTCAGACCTCACTGATTCACCCACTTGTGTTTACCATCGCATACGTCACACTCAACATACACTAAAACGTCGACGGTGACTTTTCATGACTGACTTCTGGTTGACATTGTCTGACCCTGAGTTACAGAAAATCCGCTGTAATCCTCTGCAGACGCCGAGGCTTCTCGCTGTTACTCCCATCACACCACAAACACCTGCCTGCCTGCAATAACTCAGGTAAAATAAACAGAATGCTGAGTTCGTGTCCCTGCTGGGTTCTCTGTTTACATTAATGTCTCTCAGCAAAACCTCCTGAATGAGATCTCACGAAACAAACTGTGAATGATATCAAAGTGTAAGCATGTAAGAGTATAACATTGATTTCATCTTCATTTGCAAGCACCACAGCTATAATTCAACTGTCTGTCTGAATGATTGAAGCTAATCAGAGCTCTTCTGAGGACTGTGTGGGTGTGCACCGCCCCTGCCTGATGTACACCTCCCTGACTCTTCATCTAGTTTGTTGCACCTCCTGGGGCAGAGCAAATCTTCACCCATGTGAGTTTGATGACCTCAGCATAATTCTGCCCAGATTCATCCAGGTAAGAGGACCTTTGAACTATGACCTTATCTTTGTGAATTAAGTTTGTGGAGTAAATGAAGTAATTTGGTTTTCTCAACTCTGCTTAATCTCAACTATTTGTCAGCAGCAAAATAGGATAGAATAGAAGCCCCTAATCTATTCTAAAATAGAATAGAAGAAGAATACAACATAATAGAAGCCTTCAAGTCCTATAGAATAGAATAGAATAGAATAGAATAGAATAGAATAGAATAGAATAGAATAGAATAGAAAATAGAAACTATGAGCCTTAGGGATCCTGAGTGCCCCGGATTTTCTCAACTCTATTTGACCACAACTATTTATCAGCTGCACAATAGACTAGAATAGAAGCCCTGTGTCCTGGGTTAGAATGAATCACTATTCTATTCTATTCTATTCTATTCTATTCTGCTGCTCACAAGTGGTTGAGGTCTAATAGAGTTGAGAAAACCAGGCTCAGGACACTTATGACACATGGATTCTATTCTATTCTATTCTATTCTATCCTATTCTAGAGAGCTTCTATTATATTAATATTCTATGCTAGAATAGAATAGAAGCCTTGTGTCCAAAGTGTCTTAACTCTGTTTAACCTCAACCACTGTGAGCTACACAATAGAATAGAATAGAATAGAATAGAAGAGGTCCTGTGTCAAACTTGTGGAGCAAACCAGCTAGAACACAACAATAGCAGTAAACAGCGCTATCAGACCCCTCACCCCTCCCTCCTCCTCCTCCTCCTCCTCTTCCTCTCGCTCTTATAG
>OMOW01105065.1:5608-16509 GCA_900312555.1 Lamprogrammus exutus
CTCTTTCCCTACACGACGCTCTTCCGATCTCGAGGATTCATGCAAATTTACACAGAGGGAAAAAAAATAGGGAGTGTGTTGTTTGGGAGAGATTTCTGCTTCACCAGGGCTGCTTGCATCTTCTCTCTCAGCTTCGTTCTCACTGCGACCACAAGTCTCATAACCCAGATCTTGGAGGTCCACCTGCACCTGCTTACTGGCCTGCTGCACCGACGTCTCTGCTGCAGAGAGACGACAGATAAATTAGTGGACGTCTGCATATGCATTTATCAGTACGTCTGGGTGCTTCTGTATGTGCTCCTGAGACTCACTGAGCAGGTCTCTGTAGTCCTTCAGCTGTTCAGCCTGTGCGTGAACAGTGGCCTCCGACACCATGAGCCTCTCCTGCAGCTCTCTGTTCTCCTGGTGGCTCAGAGCCAGGTCGGAGCGCAGGCGGGCTGCCTCTTCGCGGAGACCCTCCTCCATATCCTGCCACTCACCACTCTCGCCACCAGACTCCACCTCCTACAGCAAGAAAGTCATTTAGTAGTTTCTAAAACAGGTTTGATCAAAGCCATACATGACTTCATCCCCATTTCAATGAGTCATGAGTTACCGTCTCAGCCTGGTGTGTGTCGTGATGAGACGTTCTGCTGCCCAGGTCCAGAGAGTGCGGCCGCGTGCAGAGCCTCTTCCCCTGCTCATCACTCAGCTTAACATCCGGAGGACCACGCTTTCCCACAAGTGACAGAGATACTTCCTCCTCCTCATATTCTTCCTCCCCTTCTTCCTCAATATACTCCTCCTCTTCCTCCTCCTCCTGTTCCTCTTCCTCTTCCCGGCTTAGACTCCTGTATGTGTTTTCTGTCTCTGTCCCCAGATCTCCAGCTTGTCCTTGGCTTTCTTTCAGAGCCTGGTTGTCCCGCTGCAGCCGCTGCAATGCACTCCTAGGAGAGGACGAGATGAGGTGTTACCAGGATGTTACAGTCTGATGAAGACATGTACAGCAGCAGACAACAACAGTACATCACTACAGCAAATTTCACACTCCGTACATGTTTGGATTTCCTCTAAGGCAACCATAATGTATGTTGGAGAGCAATACGCACCTCATCTGTGCGATGGAGCTGTATCCATCCCTCTCCAGCTGAGACCTTATTTCTTCAAGTTCGCCTTCAAGCGTCCTCTTTGCCTCCTCAACCGGTGCGTCCGTCTTTCCCACAGCTTGCTGAGACTGCACGCCCTTCACCAGCGCTCCAGATGTGCCCACAGGTCCGTGGGCCTTCAGAGAAGTCTACAGTACAACAGCACAGCGCAACACTTCGATGGAAAATCCGTCCATAAACATCTGAGGAAAGACTGAGACTGAATTCATGAAGGTATTTTACCAGAATGGAGGCCAGACTTTGGGCAGTCACCTTATCATCCTCCTCCTCTATGCTGTCTGTGAACTCATCACTGCTGCTGTCATCATCATCATCATCTCCCTCCTCTTCCTCCTCCTCTGTGCTGAGTTCTGGAAACACAACAACCGTGTAAGATCAATATCCACTTGCTTTCCTTCTCTTATTTCATAATCCAATATTTTCTGGAGCTTCCACTCGCTCCCTGCTCCACTCCTCCCTTCCACGGCTCTGTCTTCCACTGAATCACCACTTTGGAAGTCATGGGACTAAAGGGAAATGTTATGTCAGACGTTGCCTGTTCGCCAAAAACACACTCAAGGCAGACCAGCCCAATGTTCCTGTGTGTGTGTGTGTGTGTGTGTAGCCATTCCTCAACATGGAACAATCCATTACGTTAAGCAGACAATAGGTTTGGGCACAATGACAAATGCGTGCTAAAATGAAACACCTAAGCTGTATATTTACTCTGTCCTCTAAAAAACTAAAGGACTGAGTGCTCTCTAAAATGGGTTAACACACACACACACACACACGCACGCTCAGAGGACTGCCAGGAAGGAGAGGCTAGGTGGAATGTAACTGGCTGGAATTTCAAATCATTATTTTACGTAACAGGCACTCATGATACACAATAGACACACACAGGCACACACACACACACACACTGCTCAGTGCTAGCTGTGAATCATACATGGGTGGATATCTGTAATTATCCAGTGTGTTGCTGGGTTTTATTTTATAGTTGTGGAAAGTTTAAGAACAGTTAATTACCGCAAATATCTCCACCCTCTACAGACGATAAATGAAGTGCAGGAAACTGCGTTGTGTCATTAATGAGAGGGCAGGAGATTCATGTGGAGGATTATTATTGATTGAGCAATGTGCATTCTCAGCTGAACTCACTGAATGCGGGGCCCCGTTTACACAACATAATGTCACCACTGTCGCACTGAGCGTGTGCAGACGGGCCACTTCTGGAAACCTGTATGTTCAGTGTACTGGCTGTTTTATTTGTGACTTGTAAATGATATGTAAATGTGAGTGACAATGCTTCCGGGACCTTTGTGTGCATCTTCTGTGAAATATTTTGGAGTGTTCTGAATATGGAACTGTGCATTACATCAGAGCAGCCATGCAGACATGAACACCATGCTGGAAACATGCATGACGAGACAGGAACAAACACTCAATTGGAGTGATATTATCTGGTCAAATGTAATTACTGTTTCATATAAGCCTTGAGTAATATTTCAATACATTTATAGTATGTATGGACTTGGGAGGAAAAACTAGGGGACAGGAGGCTGAGGACAGTGGGAAAGAAGCCATTTTTTTTCCTCTGAGGGACACTGGGGACAGATTAAAGTTATAAAAAGTGGGGAATTATGGGTTTCGGGACGCTCATGAGATAAATTCCCACCTAAAGAAAAGAAAGAGAAATCCATAACAGCGATGCTTTCAACAAAAAGCCAGCACATGTTTATTCTTTTGTTGCATTTACAAAAAAAAGAAGGTTGGACAAGGATTCCGTCTTGGTGGATAGATGAGAGATAAGGGCACAAATCCCAAGAAAAGTACTCTACCTAATGTAAATATTTCATGGGCAAGTATTATCTATGTGATGCACAGTAAAATCAGCTGCTGTTCATTTTTGCTGCTATCTGGATGCAAAGCTGAGCTGACTTTGAACAAGCAGTGTTACTACAGGCAATAAGCATCAAAAGTGATTATCATAAATTACAGTGAGCGTCAGCGACAGCGGGCATCATGCATTTCTCTCAGACTAATAAAAAAGAAACTACAGGTTTAGCGTATGAATCCGTTTTAGTTTAAAGCTGAACAGAAGCAAATTACTTGGCCGTCTTCTTGGATTTGCCACATTTACACACTGGGCCTGGATTACGTGTGCACATATACAAAGAGATGACATCAAAAACAAAGGATGGATGGGGGAGTGGGGGGGAGACACTTCACTGTAAAGGCATGAGCTCGACTTCCTCCACACCACATGACATCACTGTGACGTAGAGGCTGGAAGAGCGACGCTGGTGAGACGGTACACAGAAATGGCAATACGGAACAATCGCACTGCAAAGCAATACGCAGGCAGTTTTCAAAAACAATATAAAACATGTCAATACCACACTCACAAAATATATTAATAATAAATAAAACTCTAAATTGCATGTTGCCACGTCATAGAGGTTAATTCTGAACAGGCGACTGCTACGGTGCGTCCTGCTTGTGCTGTTTGGATGGAGCTGCCTGAGGACCGAGAGTCCAATTTGATGTTTCAATCACACTTTGTGTCACTTTGTGTCACTTTGACTTTAGGAGCCATTAAATGATGATCAGTGCCTACAGACAGCTTCATCTCACATAAAGAGTGCCTGTTTCACTCAATAGTGCAGTGGTCAGAGCATCACGGAGCGTTAGTGACAGTGAGTGCAGGCTGGACCATGCCCATCCCCACCTCCAAAGTCAGGCTGCTTCTTTGCTGCCTTTTCCAGCATCTGGGCCATGTTGCGGGTCCTGGCCAGGACCTCTTCCAGCTGTCCCCGCAGTGCCTGCACCGAGTCTAGTTCAGTGTGCAGGGCCTGGATCTTCTCTGAGCTGCTGTGAGGGGGAGATAAAGATCAAAAACACTGCCTCTCTTCACTTTATTCACAAAAAACTGGGCTGCCAGGCGCTCTGAGTGAAGCGTCCCTACCTGTCAGTCTTGCTGTGAATGTGGGCGAGACTCTGGTATAATCGCTTCTCAGCCCTCAAGGCTTCATTCAGCTTGTGGTATTCTACCACGAGCTGCTCCAGCACGCCCTGAGTCAGAAGAGGGAGACACAATGGATGCACGCTACGAACATCTAAATGTCTAGGATGGAAACTAGGTCGGTGAATTATTCAAAAACCTACTTGGTGATGGGCGCCGTCCTTGTTGGCCTGCAGATGAGCCAAAGAGAAACGCAGGTCAGAGAGCTCCATCTGCAGGGGAGGACACAAAGACATTTAGAATGAGGCAAACTGCATCAAGATGTCTTAGTGTTATGCGTCAACACAGTCAACACAGATACCTGAGCCTCCCTCTCTCTCTTCACGACCAGCTGAAGCTCCTCCTGGATGGCTTTAATCTCTGCCTCTCTCTCTTCTGTGGAGGGCTCCATCCCATCCTCCTGGCCCTGCATCAGCTCCTAATGAATCAAAGGTACTGTCAAGCTCGGACCCAGTGGAGAAGGAGACAGAGCGAGAGAGGAAAGTGTGTGAACAGACACCTTGATGAAGGCCTCCTTCTCTTTGAGCAGACTCCGCAGATGCTCCGTCTCCCCCCCCACCTCTCGCTCCTGGACCCGTCTCAGCTCGCACAGCTCCTGCTCTCTCGACGACAGCTGACGCCGTAGCTCCTGCAGCTGGTGCGTCCGCTCGCTAATCACCAGGGACAGCCTATAGGAGCAGTCCTGAGAGCGGGTTCAAAGGGTGAAGAGGAGTTTGAGCTTCATTTTGATGCTTACATTGGTCAGATATGGACGTTGATGGATGATGCACAGTTGTTTACTTGTCTTCCATATCTTGATCATGGCTCACCTGCAGGTACTGGTCTTTGGAGCTCAGAGTGTTGAGCAAGTCCTGGACCTGCACTTGGTGTTCATTAGATTGGCGACTGCGGTCAGATAACAACTCCTGGAACAGCTTCTCTTTCAGAGCCAGCCGAGCCTTTAACTCCTCCACAACCTCGCCGGGACCGGCCTGGGCTCTGGCAACAAGGGCGGCTGTCAGATCCTGTACACACACACACACACACACACACACACACATCCACACAACAAATCCACACACACAGAAAAGGCGGTCAGCACACCTGCTGCATTTGTGAAGGCCACAATAATGTGCACAGGTTCATCTAGCCGGACTGGTTTCTCAAAGCTACATAAAGTCACATACAGGGCAGCCTCAATGAGCCATGACATCAAAGGCAGAAATGTGTGTGTGTGTGTGTGTGTGTGTTACCTGTGTCTCCTGGCTGCGTGTCTGCAGAGCGGCCTGTAGCTGGCTGATGATGGTGTCTTTCTCTCTGAGAGCACTTTGCTCTTTTTCCTCGTTCTGCTGCTTGAGCCACTGCAGGTTCCTGTAGGCCTCTGCAGCTTGTTCCAGCTCCATCTCTTTGCCTCGCACCAACGCATCCAGACTCTGACACAACCACACAGGTAACAACACGCAACATCAGAGCAGCGGTGTGGCCTTCAGTACTTTTAATTGACAAAACATATGCAATTATTTTCTATACATACAGTATGTCACTGATAGGCAATTTGATCCATAACAATCCACACGATTAATGTGTCTGGATTGCCTCTTCCTCTCATCACGTAAGTGTGAGGTGTCATCTTGGTTTGGCTGTGTGTGCGTTCGTACCGTGATGGTCTCCTCGTTGTTGGACAGGATGCAGCGGAGTCTCTCCAGGTCTCGCTCCTTCTCCCTGAGGGCCAGTTGCAGCTTCCTCACCTGATCCTCGCGCTCCTCCAGACTGCGAAACTTGTCGTCGATGGAGCGCTGCAGGAGCAAAGCGAGAAAAAAAACACAAAATCACGCTACGGCACTTTTCTCGGCCCTCCCGCTGTTCTTCATCTGTGTGTTGTGTGTGTGTGTGTGTCTTACTTCCAGAGCTCTGTCTCTATCTTTGATGCGCTCTCTTAGTCTCTCCAGCAGCGTATCTCTGGGTTTGGAGCTCCCTGTAGACTCCAGCATCTCTGTGTACTCCTACAGAGACGAACATTTTTAGACAAGACTCCTGTGCGTGTGTGTCTATCCTTTCTCTGTATGTGTGAGCAGTATGTATCTGTGCGTGTGTGTGTGTGTGTAGGTCACCTGTAGCTGCCTCTCCTTGTCCTGCACAGAGTGTGTGAGCTGTGCGATGCTCCTGTCTTTCTCCTGCAGCGCGGCGAGTCTCTCTGCTTCGCTCTCCTTCAGCGCCGCTTCTTTAGTCTGGAGCTCCGCGCGCGTTTTCTGCAGGGCGCCGCGCAGCTCCTGCAGCCAGAGAGAAGACGCGTTGCGACAACTTTGCCCATCCGCCTCTTAACGGGGGTGACACACGTGTTGAAAGCCCCCCACAAAACACCAACCTGGTTGTGTTTCTCAGTGACTTCTCTGTGCTGCAGCGCCTCCTCCAGGTCAGAGCTGAGTCTGTCCTTGAACCTCCCCAGGTCCTCTCCTTGCCTCTGGCTCTGCCTCAGACTTCTCTGGCTGGACTCGAGCTCCAGACCCAGGGAGAAAAGGGAACTCTGCACCCCCACCAGCTCGCCCTGCAGCTGGGCCAGCGTCAAGGCCTCGCTGACCCCCTCTGGAGCCTGGAGAGGGGAGGACTGTGCGTGACTCAATCTGAACATTTCTCTACATAGAGCCAGTAATTCACTCTGTACTCAATGAGCTCAACATCAGGGCGTCACCTTGGATTGTGCGAGCTGGTTGCGGTGGGCCATCTCTCGCAGCTTACACAGCGTGGCGTTCTGCCCTTCGATCAGATGGCACAGCTCCTGGGCCTTGGGAGAAGAATGAGTCATAGGCGTGAGCACATTCAGCAACACTGGGTAACATCTCGCATCACACATCTCTGTTCCTCTACTATTTTACTGTGCAAAAAAAAGAGTCGGAGGAGCAAACACCTCGCTGTCTTTGGTGCTGATGGACTCGGTGAGGCCCTGGATGGTTCGCTCCTGGCTCTGAGCAGCTTGGCGGATGGAACGCAGCTCACACTCCATCTCGCGCAGCTTCTCCTGTAGCTTCTACAGACGGAGATAAATACAGAAATGAACACCAAGCTCGACGACGGACACGTATCTAAATGTGATGAAGCATCCGTTACCATGTTATTGGCCTCGCTCTCGTGGATCTTGGCTTGCAGGGACTGGACCTGAAGCTGGGCCTTTTGCAGCTCGCTGACACACTGGCCGGCCGCACACTCGTATTGGTTCAGCTGAGTCTGCTGCTCCTCAACGAGATTCTGTAAACCCCACAGAGAGGAGAGGGGGGAAGATACAAAAGTTTACTGTGTGTGTGTGTGTGAGTGTTTGCTGACTTAGACTCCAGCTGCTGGATTGTTTAGGTGAAAGATATTATTTTGCGGGCTGACAATAAAATGGCCTCGTTCATGAAATATACAGAGGCTTGGGGCTGCATAACCATAACAGCAGATTGTGTAAGAAGCGTGCAGTGTTTAGAAACTCTGCTCGTTTGTGTGTGTGAAAATCCATGCCAGGGCCAAGGTCTCTCGAGTGTGCGTGTGTGTGTGTGTGAGCGAGTGTGTGGATGGGTTAACATGAGCGAGTGGGCCCCAAGTGCTCTTTGCTGCCGTTATCTTTACATAACCACAGCGTAGATGCACACGGCCTTCACAGACAGGAAGGATAAACACACACTGTCAACAGGCTGTTATGGAAGACTATACTTTGCCTTTAGTCCAGAAATAAAGCAGAATATTAACACTTTTACGCTAACTTTCATACAATCCAACCAGTGTTGCGATGACAGGGTGGTCTGACATTGCGTGGATCGCTTTGCCTCGGGGGCTCGGTAAAAAATAGGCCAATAGTGGAGCCACTCTGTTTTAACGTCTCCTCATATCTAACCTACTTCAGTCTGCAGCTCCAGCATCACACACACTTATGAGAGAAAAGACTGATTCAAGGGCAAACACTCTCAGTCTACTAAAAGCTGTGGAAGCTGTATTCTTAAATATTAAAGACACACGTGTGCGCACGACAAACGCACACGTGCACTTGTGTTGAAATCCTTTGCTACAGTGCCTCTAAACACAGGGACGTCATTCGTGAGATGACTCATCAGTGGTTGCTAGCTCAAATCTCAGCCTAAAACGATGAGATTAGATACACGGGTGTGATATTAATTTTCATTTTCAACCTAGAGCAATATTATACTCTAAAATGTGAAATACTAAAAAAATTCCACTATGCGCCCCACTCGACTCCATCACTCTCGCCCACACACACACACACACACGCACACACAAGGCTTTGGTGGAGAGGCTGTAGGCAGGATTCAAGTGACTGACAAGTGGATTATGTGGCTAATTAAACAAAAAAAGTTGAAAGAGTAACGGTTCTGTAGAGCTCCAACAGTAAAGCCTGCTGGGTCACTCAGAGAGCAGCAGAGACTGCAGATTTCCATTTCATAGGCAAAGTTCTGAATTAAACAGCATCATAACGCTGCAGTAGTGTTCATCACCGTCCCTGTGAAGGTGTTATACCTGGTGGGGACGTGGGGGAGGACATTCTTTATACACATCCTCCCATAGATACTCCATGTCAGCCAGGTTTTGATCGCCATCCACCCCCACATCCAGCCTGATCAGAGGGGTCTCCAGCTCAGGTGTTGGAATGCAATTGTCTTTTTCCACGTCCAGAGCTCCATAAGACATTCCCAGATCAGGATAAGGGAAGCTTAGCCTGGTGCCTCCATTGCTGGGGCTCCGTCTAAGCAGCACTGGCAACTTGCTCCCCTTTGGGCTCTGGACCGGCTGGTACACCGTGCAATTCTGGAGCAAACAGAGAGCCAGTGACAGACTGGGTCCAGGTGAGCTTTGGCTAAGTGGGGCCCCCATGGGCTCCTCGGAGAAGGCTTCAGATATCCGGTCATCTACTGGCTCCCTGGAGGAGCTCAGTGCTCCCTCTGTTTCAGTTGAGGGATGAAGATATTCCTCAGTTGTCTCCAGCGATGCGACAGAGGGGCTGGAGCTGACTCGGCCGGCCAGAGTGCGATCGCTGTCTGATGACCGCGAGAGGTCCTGAGAACCAGGAACCAAAGTTTGAGAGGAGGGGGGTTCGGACTCATCCAAATTTTTTCCATCTTCTTCTCCACTGCCTCCTCCTCCTCCACTCACACTCCCTCCGAGAACACTGGCTGAATATCTGGTTGATGGCCCACAGGAGATACTCCGTGCCAGCTTCCTGGGCACCTTACAGACCGCTTCATAATCAGAGTCTGCCACCCGCAAGTAGGAACATCCCCGACATCTCCTTGGAATGCTGGACACACAACGGTGTGATTCTGCAACCGTAACCTCTGACCCTGGACCGGCAGAACACTGGGGGTGGTGGTGATGGTGGCAGTCCAGTCCATCATCAGCCCAGGACTCATACAGAGAGTAGACCAGGTCATCCTGGAGTAGGGCGCAGTACTTAGCATGTGTGAGACCTGACATATCCACCATCCCATCTCCCGGGCTCTCTCCTCCCCTATCCCCAGTCATCGTTACGGGACCCTCCTCTGAATTTGTTTTCCTGTAGAGCCCACCAATGCACTGCCTCAGCCGATGTTTCTCCTGCAGGAGCCGCTGCAGCCGCTCGATGGACAGGGCCTCCACACGAGCGATCACTGTGTCGAAGCGATACATACGGTCCAGCATGAAGGTGCACTTGGAGCAGGCGAACTCCCCTCTGCCGTCCCGGGTCAGCTCCTGCCCCAGAGCGTGAGACAGCAGCACCTGCAGGTTGAGTTTGGAGGCCGGGTGGAAGATCCATCGCCGTTGGTTACCGCAGAGCTCCCGTCCACAGATGCGACACGCCTCTTTCATCTTTAGATCGAGCATTCCACAGGCTTACTATTCATTTAAAAGTGTTACAATATCTTCTCTACAAATGAATGCGCCACATAAGTGCCACAAACAACTTATCAATTTATTGATTAGTCAATCAACAGAAAATAATTGACTAATTGCTTTAGACTTTTGGCTTCTCCAGAGTGAGAATCTGCCTTGAGGATGTCAGCTTGGGCTCTTGGAACTTGTGATGAATTCAATTACCATTTCTTTATATTTTGTACACTCAATGGAAAAACTAATCAATAGATTAATTGATTATGAAAATAATCATTAGTTGCAGCTACTCCTCATCACACCTGAAGTCATAAATCTGTTCCAATGTAAACGACAAAGAGATAATGTTCGACCTGCCGTGAATATTCATAAATCAGTGCTTTTACAACATAATTGTCCACTTAGATAAACGGTGTAAAGATGGTAACCACATCTCTCCTTGTAGCGTCATTAAATCCAATGGCTTCGTAATAAACAGGATGAGGTAGACACGGAAGGAGAATCTGAGAATCGGTTTTAGACGCAGGACGGAGCCATAAACGTGGAGTAAAAAGCAGATGAACAGATATTGCGATTGCTAATATGATCCATCGGCTCATTTGTCTGGCAGGTGCGACGGGAACATGGCGCACGGACTCCAAAGTGAAGACGTGAATATCGTCTATCAGATGTCTTCTCTGTCTGTCCACACCGTCACAAACGGCACCCCACGCTCCTCTGCATCACTCCGCCGTCACGGACACGGGAGCCGCCGCGCTCATCATGACCGGGGATTGGGAATAATCCGCCGCCCTTCACGCAGACACGGTCGAGCAGCAGGCGTTCTGAGAAAGTCCTCCGAGTCTTCCGCCGGTGTCCAAGTCTTCTGAGACCCTTCATTCATTTCAGAGACGTGCCCACGTACAGCGTATGGTCGG
>OMOW01105069.1:3383-20353 GCA_900312555.1 Lamprogrammus exutus
ACATGTGGGGAAAGAGAATGAAAAAGAAAAATAAGAAGATGGAAGAAATTGCTGCCCCAGGCACGTGGGGGGTGGGGGAAATATGAAGGAATATTACTAAACTAAAAAGGGAAACACCTCTAAATATACATGGTCAGCAAAGTCAAATTTCATTATGCTTGAACATTTTTATTGCCCTTTCCAAATTTCTCATGTTGATGTTCTCAATTCCAGCTTCATTATTTTCTCCTTAGGGTTCCGTTTAGACGTGGGGAAGTGGTAATAGATACTGACTGACAAAGGGCCACCATAGAGAAGTAAATGAGAGGCTTTGTGTATTTGCCATAAGTCCTCTGCAGACTGACCCGTGGACCCACTAAGCATGTCAAACCAGTCAAATCAGGGCCGAAACCCAGGAGTAAAAACATGTACAGGCAAGTGTGGGATCTTAAAGAAAAGAAGAGGGGAAAAAGCACTCAAACCCACTTTCGTTCACATCAGAGGTTTAAAAAAAAAAAAACTCCCACCCTGCACAGCAATTGTACACACCTGAAAGCTTTGTACACAGGTCGGTACCAACAGACAAAGGAGCAGGGTGTGAAGAGCAGGGCCCAGAGGATGGCGAGGCCCAGGCCAATGCCACCAGCGGGATCCACAATGAACATGGCCAGGGAGGAGATCAGATTGAACAGCAACGTGCAAGTGCTGACTGCAGATTGATAGAAGACGGGTAGAAGAAAGACACGGTAGACAGAAGGAAGAACGAGTTATGAACCTGAAACACATTCTACCTTTCCCCTCTCGGTCTTCTGAGGAAAACAGTTTGGACCCCCTTGAGGAACTGAAGATGTGTCAGGGCTAATGGAGAGGTGGTCTTGATGATACAGTGTGAAGCTGCAATCGTGATTGTCTCAAGCTGTGCTTTGGCTGATGCAATACGCCTACAATAGTTTTCTACTTTCCTTTGCCTGCTGCTGTACGAACTGGAAGATTTCCTGATCCTTGTTATGTCACACACATTTACCTCCCGACAGGCTGATGTGCAAACCACGATCCCTTTGTAATGTACCCTGATTGTTTGTCACTCCAGGCTTAAAACTATAGGTGGCTGACGTTCATTTCTGCAATCTTAAGACTCTGATCATGGTGAAATTTACTTTGGCTGCTACGAGCGTTGATTTACCACTCATCACTTTGTTTTACAAAGGATTTGTGGCCTATATACAGTCTTACAATTAAATGTTAAATATTAGCTGTTCATAGAGTTCGATGATAAACTAACAAGACAAGGAAGCTTGTGCACTCTCCTTTTGTATGGCTAGACGTGCCAAAAGTTGGTTTTGGGATCCAGAAGATACGTTTGCGGTTAGTTTGTTCATTTGCACATTTATGTTCTCTTGACTTGTAAAAAGCCTTCATATCCCTGCAAAGAGGATATGTTCTCTTCAAGTTGTATAGAACCTTAGTAGCAGTACAGAAAGGATATAACAATGTGTGCACAAACCAACAAGCCTTAATGGGAACGAAAAAAGAGGGCTGACTCTCATCCCATTCTGTCTTCGGAAAAACCAAAGTATGCAGATTTCACTAAGCCAGGTTTTGCTGAGTTGCCAGCACTTTAAAACTAATACTTATGTACTTCTGTTTACCCAGTTAGCGATGGGTTTGCTGCACCTCATTGTTATTGCTGTATTATGAGACAAGCTGGTGCATGCTTTTACACCCTCACCACCCTTCTTCACCTGGTGGACATTGGTTTGAGTTGGTGCTTGCCGCCGTCTCCTATCTGACAGTCAAGTGTCAGTATGTTTGTATAAAGCCCGAGTCGTTTTCCAGATAGCAGAGCAGACACAACACAGGCATGTGTCAGCTCTTGGCTGGTGTGTGTTACATTTGCATACCGCGGAGAAGTTCAGTGATTTTCTAACTGCAGTGGCCGAGTCAAAATAGGAATAATGCTTTTAAAAGGCTTCTTCATTACAATAATGCTGTGCCCTACTGAAAGCACTATGGCATTACAAGACTTTATAGTCAGAGCAGATTCCATCATTCACACACACACTTTACCTCTCAAAACCATCCAAGCACCTAAAGCAGGAGCACTCTCATATTCAATAATAAGAAATGCCTGCACTCTGATACTAGGTATTCACATTAATAACAAATACTGCGAATTACATGAACTCACACATCCAGAAGTAGTACATGATAGTGACAGTGCGCTGGAAGCGTTGGCTGATCTCCACGTTGACGTCCTGGTAGAAGCAGGGACCCACGGGGCAGAATGAAGGCAGTGGGGGCCAGTTATTCTGACGGGCTGAAGGGGATTAATGGTGGGGAAATGTCACTGACAATTCATGCTTTTCCCCCCGTAATTTCTCAAAACGTATACAACTGGATATAAACACCCTGACTGTCCCACGTTATGTTACATATCTATCAGTTAATATGTATGTAGAGCTTACAGGGACATAGATAAATGTAGGACATGTTTAGCCACTGGGCCTATAGCTTATTACAAAAGATCCCTTTCTGGGCAAAGCTCTCAACTCTACATTAATCTTTCATCCCTCCATCCACCCCCTCAAAATCTTACAGGCTCCAGGTCCCAGGCTGTGTGACTCCAGCTCTCGCTCTCGCCTCTCCAGCTCCTTGGCCTTCTTTTCCAGCTCCTCCTGCTTTCTCAGGAGCTCTGCCGTGGTGGCATTCACTGCAGTCTGATTCAATAAGAAAAGGCAAATAATTAAGCTCAGTTTCTTTTTGTGCCACAAACAAGAGGGATTTTACCATAACTTAAAAGGGCAATAGATGCAGAAAACTAATGTTCTTTTGAGATACAGCCAGCACTGATATCTGATGTGCCGACCAAGCAAAAAAAGGTTTTTGTCAAACATGATCCAAACAGAGAATAACTGGCCCAACAAACTGGGCAGGTAAAATACGATGCACAAATCAGATGATGAACCATGAACCTTTATACTTGGCTTAGAGCTTGTGTACCTGGGAGTTATAGGAGCCATAGTTGCGAGGCTCAGTGGGTGTTGTCCTGTTGCTGGGTGGGGTCTGTGCAGGCACAGCTGGAGCAGAGGGGGAGGTGGCTTCATATGGCGGAGGGGGCTACAAAATGTTGAGTAAAGGACGACAAAAACAATCTATCATCAGTTTGGCCTCAACCTGTGAGCAACCTCTGCCTTTATTTGGGAGCAGAGAACTTATCATAACATCTGGGGGAAGGAAAGGGAGGAGGTTGTATTTATTCAAGAAAAAAAGCAAAACAATGCACTGCATATAAAAGAATAATGTACAATAATGCGTCAAAGGATAATACTAAAGAGGGAATTTGACTGGAGTTTAAATTGGTGTCTTTTCAGCACATCATACGTCTCAAAGCCTCAGACAAATTTGCACAAAAACAACAATCTTTCAACAAACCCCAGTTTAATCTAATACCAGTCATTACGTCTAACCTATATACATTTTCACCCATATCATTGAGTGCAATGTAATGGTTGTCTACAACGACCCAACGGCTGTTTTGACACTTTTAAAAGGACCTCCCCAGTGATAAACGGAGAACATTATGAGTCTAGTTTATGCCAAAATATGGTTACAGGAGGGTGTGTTATTATGGATAATTGCTAGAGAGGAATAAAGAGGGCATCAGGCTTGTGCATGTGCACGCAATTTGACAAGGACTGAGATCTAAAGATAATTTCCGTCTCAAACATTCCAAATGGATCCAAGTTTACTTCCTGCTGTGATGTTTGCCTATAGAAACTGCTGACATGAAATAAATTTGGACGTATGCCATTTCTAGGCAACAAAACGCCAAAGAACTAGTTGGCAATTACTACTATGTGTATCCATGGATTTATGATCAATCTTTTTACAACACAGAGCAAATCGCTGACTTGTAAACGTAAACCTGGTCCTTTGATCATCTGGCATGGACGTGTTTGACATTATTTGTAAGTTATCAACAATTCGCCTTGGTCCATAAAGATAAGTTACACATGTTTCTCACCGCAGCGTTATTGTCAAACGGGTTGTACAGGTCCAGCGTGGCATAACCTGTGTTGCTGCTGTGTTGAGTCACTGCAGGATCCTATGAAACAAAACCAGACATAGAAAGCTTAATTTCATCATCACCGTAACATGTTTAAATCTATTTGAGGGGATATTGAGTTTCATTTAACAAGCGTGTGTGTGCATCCTGTGTTGCTGCGTGTATTTTTAACAAGAAGTGGTTCAAAGAGGGGACAGATACGCCCAGGCCACATCACATCACATCACATGAGCAACCACACGCCTGATGTTAGACATAGCCAACATCAGAGCCTTTCAAACGCACCGTGACAGAATCTTATGATCACTTTGATTCGATATCACCCACCTGGAAAGGATTGTGGTCTTCCATTGGGTCTGGAAAGCTTGTGTATTTTGACATGCTGACGTTGGAGAAAGGAGAACGAGGAAACGGGAGCAATCAGCCACAAATCGATGATAACGTTAATATCAATCACGAGGATGGAAACCGCACCAGTTGGTCCACTTCTCACTGGTCAAATCCTGGGCTTGTTTCCTTTTCCAAAAAACAAAACCCGGGCTATCTGTATCGGTTTATCCAGCGAACTAGCTACTCGCCCTGCTCGGCCACTCCGCTGGTCATCGCTGCAGTCCACACGCAGTTTTAACGAGCGAACGCGGCTTCACGCTACAGCCGCGTTTCTCCGTGTAATTCCGCTCAGTTTGTACCCTACGCAGTCCCGCTTGTTTGGGTCTGGTTTGGAGCGGTGTCGCCAGAATGGTATTGAGGACACGCACACTCCCAAGCAAATCCGTTGTTGAGCCTGAAGAAAACAACTGTGATCCAGGAAGTAATCGGTACCCCTGACGGCACGGTCATGTGACTGCTGCGGCAGAGTACCACGTGGAGCTTCAAGGGGCGTTAACCAAGCGCGCTCTGTCTAAAAATAGAAAACAAACCCAAAAGGGGAAAAGTATGACTAACAGCCTGGACAAAAACACACACAAATAAATAGATAGATACACAAATAAATAAATTCTATCTATCTATCTATCTATCTATCTATCTATCTATCTATCTATCTATCTGACAGTGTTTATCGTAAGGCTGCTGTGTTGAATTGCATTAGATTGTACACGTGTCCCTAATAAACTGGTAACGCTGTGTCCCGTCTTGCTGTACTTACCACCTCTTCCAGTAGGCGTCACTATTGTGCCTTGAAAGAATAATTGGCTCTCCGCTGGTATCAGCTTTGTGAGTTTCATGCCAAAAGTGGGATTTGAACCTCAGGTAAGGGATCAGATGTTTATTTCAGATATATTTCATTACATTTGATACTCAAGTATTATTTTGAAATGCCCTGTGCTGGCATTAGTAACTGATGTTATCAAAGCACAACTTTCCTTGAGTTGGTATTATGGTTTAGCACAGCCACTGGCCTTCTTGAAGATGGTTCTGGGTTGGATACAAGAGACCCAATTTGTTGTATGCATCCAAATCCTATACTTGATAATGTAGTAACAGCCAAAGCAGCAGCAAGAAAGCCCACAACTTGAGTTTTCCTGATTTAACTTTATTTCAGTTTCCATGGTTTCAAAGTCCCAGTTGATCTGGTAGAAAATAAGTGGTTTCAGGGCTGAAAGCAGCCTTTAAAAATAATTTCAGTCCCATTGTGATATGTGTGATCAATATGGTATGAACATTTCTGGAATGGGGCTACACAAAATCTGCAAAATGTAAAGAAGTTGGAGGGAAATTCTTTGTCAATTAAAAAAAACATTTGCAATGGATCCTCAAAATACTCCCACTTGAAGCCAAACTTCTCATTTTATTCAAAGAGAGCAGAGGAAGTTACACTCTGTCAGTATTGTAACAGTCAGTCACAGGTTCCAAGGCTGCTTGCACTTGACTTATACTTCAATAGAAGCAAACACCTGAATGTAGAATTTGGTTTCATTTGCACCTTTAATCTGAATTATGACTATAGGTGTAAGTTCTGATTGCCAGTTCCAGCTGGACCCAGTGCCATGTTTGGAACATACATGAATGTGTTAAGCTCTAACCCTACATCCCATTTTTTTCTGTAAAGAGCAATACACTTGCACGGACATTTAAAAGCTTCTTTAGCTTATAAAACTGGCATCTATTTTATTACAAGCGTGGTTTATGAAAAAATTTCAAAACATTAGTGTCAATCCTTTGAATGTCTTTGACTGACTGCACTGACTACAATGTTAACAACACACTTGATGTTACAACAGACCTTCCGGAATCTAGCTAAATAGATTCAATATAATGGATTTAAAGGATTAGAACATGTTACTAAGTTATTTACAATATACATTACTGATCTTAACTCCAGTTCTGACAAAGTGTCAGAGACCTAAAGGCAACTTGTTAGTACTTTGTCAATATTCACAGCCCAGCCTAATCTCCTTATACCGTTCAGTCAGGTGTCTGTCATTTTCTTGCCCCGTAAATCACATGGGGTCACATGGATGAGGGGCAGTCATATGACAGCATTACCAACATACTGAATAACTTATAATGTCTAAGACGTACACATACAGTATGCAAATAACTGTCCACTCTCTGATGAACATATTTGATTTAGCCATTATTTTTACAGTGACATGGTTGCTACATCAGGATTCACAAAATTTGGAAAATTCCACCGTAAATAACTGAGATATCTTTGCATCAACCATTCTTAACATTAATTTCATTTTGGCATCAAGGGTCAGTTTGAAAGCACTACCTCTAAAGTGAAATTAATTGAGATCAATGCAGTCTTATGGAGAACTATTAATCAGAAGCCACTTTGAAGCTGGGGTGGTGTCGGGATGTGACAAGCACAGGTAGCAGCATTACAAAAAACAGCAAAGAATGAGCAGTTTAAGTATGTCAATAAGTCATGGAAACATTTATGTTCGGCCGATGCAGCTTGTCTAGGATCCAGACTCCCTCGTGTTGTCTCTGAACAAGCTTGCAGGCCTCACTTCAGTCATCTTTACGTTTATGGCCACGTCTAGCTGCTTCTGTGTTGCCAGCTGAATCTTGTGAGTCATCATTTCCTCTAATGGCTCTGTCATGATTGGTCCAGACAGCCTCAAATCAAACTCTTGAGTTGGGTGCCTCCCGATCCTAAAACCGCAGCATTCCACTGCCAATCGAGCAATGCAAGTCTCCATGACATCACTGCCTGTGGAATGAACTGGCATAACAGTTGTGTGTGGAAAGTGACCAGGGTAACAAGGAAGGACTAGGCAGTTTAGATTGCTCCTATGAGGATAACAACCTCTAGTCAAAGGGGTAATTTAGTAAAAATGAGGCATCTCGTGTGTGTGAGAGCCAAGCCAATTTTCTTATTGAACAAAGAGCAAGAAAGTTTCCACCACCCCAGAGTGCAGTTAAAGGGCTGTGGTTTTGATTTGCTCTTGCACAACAACATGGCTCGCTCTGTGGCCATTGAAAACATACTGTCTGCCTGTGAGACCCAAAAGAATTTACATGATGTTTAAAGTTGTTACAGCCATGCATTCTTGGCTGCAAGGTTTTTTCACACTCTTGGAGTATCTGTCTCTTCTCTTTCACATACACACACACACACACATTTACCTAATGCAGTTATTGAGAACATTCAGGATGGAGGAGGCCCAGAACTCCTGCTGCTTGCTCAGCACCGTGTATAAACTGGGAAGCACTTCTGAGGAGTACTTGTCTACTCACTGTTTGAAAAACCTGGAAAAACCATCACTGCCTGTGAACTGTAGCACTCCTCCTCTCAGGAAGTGCCTGAGAGACCCTGAAGGACCATATTTCACTGCAAGGTGAAGTTCAGACTGAACCGTGGAGTAAAGTCTTGGGTGAATAAAGGATAAGCTATGGGGATACGGAATTCTGTTAAATCCATAATTTTTAGATGATGGTCCTGTCTCCTTGTATTTCCAGTGTGTTTGTATATTTCGTTTGTATCTGTACCATTGAAAAGTGAGTTTGGAGGGAGAACAACTGGAAATCTCCCTGCACAGCTTGAGTGAAAGCCAGTTAACAGTTTTTAAGTGGGTGCAAAGCCAGGAAGGAGGAGTGGGGGACTTTTTATTGCGCTCATGCTGTAAGAAGGTACAGCTGGGAAGGAGAGCAAAGGAAGCAGAACTTCTCCCGATGCTATGAACTCATTTTCTCATGGCTGCCCTTACTCTTTCCTCACCACTCCCTGTTTCCCCCCCTTGTCTTTGCCAAAAGTCTCTCAAAGTGTAGTTTATAAAATATGAATTGTCTTTGGGAGTTTTCAGACTAATTATGTGCATACTGAAATGATGAAAGAGAGCACACAGAGGACAAGGCTCAGGATTGCTATGGAAGGATAAAGGGGAAACGGGTGTGGAATAATCAGGAGAGTATGAGTGGCAGACGATGGTGTAAAGTGATATGCAGTGGAAAGACGAGGGAATAGGAGGCGCAGGGAGGAGGCAACATAAAGAATGCATGATGAATGTGAACATAAATTTGGCCTCTCAAAAAACAAAAACATATAAAACTGTGTATTAACAACTTAAAAAGGATTTAGATATTACAATAAAGGTGTACAACAGGGAATGTATGACACCTATAGGTGATACATAATCCGAAAATTCTGGTTTGGTCAATTATTAAAAGCAACTAGAATACCAACATACAGTCATATAAACTGATGCCTTTCTCAATAGTGCACTGTTTGGGCCAAAATCTGAAGGAGAAAACAAGCGGAGTAAATGTAAACCATGCATAAAGCAGGTGTATTGTATGACAGTCTTGGTTGTTCCTCACTCCCTCTCATACACTCTGGTGCACACAACGTCTCCGGCACTCATTGTCTGAAAGAAAATAACACAAAAACAGATTCTAAAGTATTTCATTAGGTCTGTAACCTTCCCAATGTAAGCTGTGGTTTTATTTTTTAGTGTGTTTTTTAATCAAATGCACTTCAAAAGCACTCTCTAGAACCTCTAAGCTGCTGTTTTCATGCAGCAAAACACAATTACCAGTATCAGTGTTCCGTCATTGGTCAGTTCTCGGGTCCATGCTGTTTTGGGCCCGTCGCCTTTCTGTAAAGTCTGTTCACAGCTGATCTTGTTTTCTGTTTCCCACTTAGGAAAACTCTGCATGGATCCATGAAAAAAAAGAAGATCAACCATACATGTGAATGACTGATATCAGTGAAGTGCTCTGGACATTAGGGAGGTTTCAGGATAGCTAAAGCTGAGAGTGCCAAGCACTCCATGTTACATTTTAATGAGCTGTCAGAAGCTGTGTCCTTTAACACCCACTCAGCATGAAGAAATGAAGAGCAGGTCCCTGCATTATCACCAAGAATGACTCTCGAGTTGCACTGAAATGATTTCCACATGTTTCCTCTGTATAGAATCCCATCTGAACATTATACAGGAATGTCAAATGTGTGGCACTACAGGGAAATGATGTGTACCGTGCAAGGGCGTCCGTCCACCGTTGTCTCATTGAAGGACTGACCCACGGTGAACGTAACATGGGTGGTGCGGACGCTGGTGGACGTCTTGATAGACAGACTCTCTCCCTGCTGGGTAATTTCCACTGCTGGGCTGGAGGCTGCGGCCACCGCAATCTTCCTCAGAAACACATTCACCTCTGACCGCACAGGGAACAGAAAACAAAATATCAGCACGCTGACATCTACATGAAAGCATTAGCAAAGCATTATCTGGTGTTCATTTGACATAAATGAAAAGAATGTCATCATGATAACAAATGTTCAAAGGTTCTGAAAATACTGCCTCCCTTGTTTTTCAGTGAAACCATGACATCCAACTGTTGAGAGTCGGCTGCGGTACATAATCGTTCTTACGTAATCATACTTTTGGTGCAAATCCATGTTCACTTATTGTTTGTCTTCCTCATGTAAATTCCAGACAAAGTAGTTTGTGACTGCAAAGTCTTTCTTGCCCAAAAACTCCTCTGAGATTTCTTGAATGCAGCACCAAGGAAGAGTTTCTGCTGCTAAATTTCGTGATAAAGTAGCTTTGACAAAAGTAAAGGCAACAAAATGGTCATTGTGAAGGATTACAAAATTCCAGGTGTTGATTTTCATACTGCATTGAGTGAACTAGAATAAGTTGACGCAATGTAGGAAATCAATTGAAATCCCATGGCATGCTTTGCAAACGACTGGCATGACAACAAAGAACACCAAATGCAATTTCTATTTCAACAAAGGGACAAACACACTAAATCATTGATAATATCCTTTAAACCACCAGGTAATGTGACCTGGTGGTGCATGCAGTGCAGAAAACATTCATTGTGACATCAAATGGAAACAATAGACACTGGGACATTATGTACAGTGTGTGTGCAGCTTAGCTGGGTTGACTAGTTGCAAAAGACCTCGTTTCTAGCATAAAGTTTCTGCACGACTGTGTAAGCTGCCTGACTGAATGTTGACCCTTTATTTTTGACATTATTCATGGGAGCTGGACCGGCTTCAGAGAGCTTCAGACTGCCCCACACATCTGATTCAGGTCTGCTTACGACAGTCCATATTTGCTCATAGAGTGGTACTCTGGCACAGACACATAACTTACACACACACACAGAGGTCCACTGCATGATGGAAAGTCAGTCTGGGTGCTGGCTGGCTGCGGGGGCCCATGTCAAGGCTTAGTTCCGTTTACACTGGCTCTAATTACAACCGCATGAGCAGGACTTTGCCTCAGATGAGCTCAAACCTAACATTCTTCCACAGGCTATTTGTCTTCAGATTTTTAATGGATGCCACTGGCTGGCCCTCCTCTGACCTCGGTTTCCTGCTCTCCCCAAAGAGGACTCATACAGCCTCGTATAGACTAGCAAGAGCGGTATTCCCAACAGCATCAGGGAAATGCTGATAGCACACAGGAGAAAACTAACCACAAAGAGCCACTTCAGTTGTCACCCCCAAACCACTGTGGTATCTTTTTTAATATCAATATTAATAAATTCTTTGAGGAAGTTATTGGCAGGATCTTTGATCCTTCAGCAATTCCTTCATCATCCAGCTTAGAGGAAATTTTTGCATTTAATGCAGATGGAAAATTTGACTCAGTTTTAAAAGGAAGCCTCTTTTAAAAAAAAAAAAACATTTACAGTGCACACAAGCACTTTTAGCCACTGAAATAGATGGTCTATCAGTAAAACTGCAAATCCATAGCCTACATAAAATGTCCCAAATGCTCCATTACTCACCCAGTGCTCTCAAGAGTTCCTCAAATTTTTCCGAAGACTTCATTTTCCATTTGCCCGAGAAATCTGTGACTTTTTCCTCCATTTCGACGCGAGCAGCTGCAAAGATGATTGCAGAAAAACAGAAGTTAATTCTATCCGCGGACCCGCTGTAGGGTGTCTCTGTCGGTCCCTTCCCCGTTCACAGGTTTGTATTAACGTCCTCTCCCCTGCCTCCATTCATTGGCCGAGCCTCCCCTGGATCTGATGCTGATGGCAGGGAGGGACTTTCCCCTCTGATTCTGCTCCATTCTCCACCTCTGTCAGCATGGTGAAAGATTTGGACACCAGCTGAAAACTGCAATTCCGATAAGTCGTTTGATGCCGGTGTTCCGCCGGTTCAGATGTCAATTAAAGAGGTGTGTTAATTCTGATTTATTTGATTTCAGAATGTGTGTTCTAACCCCGGTTATTTGACAAGGAGCGCAGAAATAAATGAAAGGATAAAGTTTTTCATTGAAAAACTTGCAACCAGAAGCCATCTTCTACGATTTCTAAGATTAGGAGTGTGAAATCAGATAGTAGTGTTAATGTGTTGCGCTCCAGTGTGTGTGGGGGTTGGAAAATGGTAATGAGAGAGCCAAAGTTAAGCAAAAGATTATGGAACTCCAGAGAGGTGCCAGCAGCATTTTTCACACTATACAATTAAAACAGGAGGAGAGGACAAAAATAACTTTATTAATTAAATGTTGCTAACCAATCTCTAAACACATCATGTCAGTCTGAATCACACGTTCTTCACTCTCTATAAGAAACTGTACATCTTAGAATTCCTAGAGTTCTTATCGACCTAAACAAGTAGTTCTAAAACTATGCTACATGTACCAGTGGTGGTACTTAAACCACCCCCTGCTGGTGTACCAAAAAGCCATTTAACACAATCATAACATGTAACGTAATCCCACATACCAAATCATTAAGCACTGAATATATGACTTTCTCATATTGTGTTTTGTTTTGGTTTTGGGTGCATGAAAAACGAAAATACAATGAAACTGAATTTGAATTTGTTCAATGGAAACTAATCTGAATCTGAATCTTATTAAACAGTTTCATTTACAGAATTATTATAAATAACTATGAAATACAGTCTCACTCTCACTTTCGCCACACACTCACACACTGCCAAGAATATTTCTTCAGGCCTGGCTCAGAAGGCATACCTGTGGAAATATGATGCAGTCAGTACTTTCACTCAACAAAGAGTCACGATGTTATCTTGTACACTTTGTCTCAGCATTCCTGCCTGTGGCACCATGCAGTTACAGTAGCCTAGAGTTCCAGTGCTATGAATACAAACGATTTGGGGTATTTTACAGAGAGAATGGACATTTGGAAACACTACTGAATGCAATTAGATATACCATCCAGCCCAGCATTCACCGTTGGCTGACCTCAGATTCAGAGACACAGAGGAGGACAGCAGCTCAGGGATGAGAGGAAGAAGAGAATGACCCCGATGAAAGGAGAGCGCTGGACACACAGCCTTCTGTTGCCATGACAACAGAAGTAGTTTCATAAATCTGTGGTTCCCCTGAAAGTTGTCTCACTTTACATACACTGATAATGACTTGTGTACAGCAGTCAGCTTTAAACTGTCTAACATGAGCTATTTGGTTTCCTGCTGTAGGGGCTTAAATATGTGTGTTTACTGGATTCAGACTCTCTAATATACTTTTTTTTCCATCTTTAACATTTTAAATAATCTTAATAATTATTTTGAGTTATTGGGAATGGAATGTCTGGCAAATAAGAATTTTTAAATCAGTCACAAAATATATGTAAATAAGAAAAACGTTCAATAAAGACATTTCTTCTGCGGACAGAAGTCACTATGAAAATGTTTGAAAGAAGCGTCACCTAGCGTTTAAGCACGGTTTCGTGTAAGCGGAAGCAGGTGTTGCGTCGTTTCCACCCGGACCATTTTCCGCAAGCACCGCTAGCAACATGGCGAGACACCTTCGCTTTGTTGCGAGGACAATAATGGTCCAGGATGGCAACGTAGATTCTGCGTACAAGACCTTAAACAGGTGACACGCTTTAATCGATGCGAATACATTATTGTTTTTGTTTTCGTCGAAGTAAGGGAACCAAAATGTTCTGTTGTTGTTATCCACGCGAGACTAGCTAACGTTAGCTAACTCACCTTCAATGTCACCATACTGCGGCTGCGCACTGACTGCTAACACAATTTAGCTGTTTTCTTCGTTTTTAAGGGTTTTATTAGAGAGAAATGAACGTAAACGCGCATGAAAATGACTTGACTCTTAAATTACTTCATCATAATTACAAACCGTGCTATAATGGCGGGTCATGTTTGCTTGAATGTCATTTAGCAGATATTTTCTAAGCAACAAGCAATAGTTAAACAATCAAATAGACAGAGAATGAAATGACAACAACTTTTAACACTCAATTATTCGTGTTCGCCATTTGTCAACTAATAGCCCCCAGGGATCTTCTGATTCCAGCTTTAAACAAAACAAAATAAAAGATTATGATGTGTTCTCTGGGAAATAGCGTTTGGTATTTGTCACTTTCAACGGTGAAAACAATCGCTACCTGTAGATCTAGTAACTAAATCTTAGAGATTGACAAAATAAGACATTATTTAATATGCCGTAAACCATAATAATCTTGTGTTTTTATTCGAATGAGAATTGTTGAGTTTGTATAATCATTGACAAAGCCAAACTTGCTGTCAGTTCACATTAAATGAAACCTGTACGGAATATTGTATTATTTGCTGATGGGCCTGTATCCTCCATTATTAACAACATTAAGTTCTGTCCGCTGTAGAATCATTTATAACCTACTTGCTTGTAAGTTTGCTGCCATTATTGTTGAGAAATTAGAATCCCACAAAATTCAGTGTACAATTTGACTTTATACATTTAGCCGTCCCATGGTTGGAGTTAACCCCTTTTAAGTGTGTAACTTCCTGTATAAGATTACATTTGATATCCTAATTTTCAATGTCTGGAAATTTAGAAGGACCACTGCACCGCTTTCATTTATATTTCTCATCTGATTTACATGTTGAATGCGGTGACTTGACCCCATCTTAGACTGCAGCTATTCACACAATTTCTTCTCATGTTCCAGGGTCCTGGGTCAGGATGGCATTATTGAAACGGTGAAACGCAAGCGCTACTATGAGAAACCTTGCCGAGAGAGACAGAGGAAGAACTTTGAGAACTGTAAGAGAATCTATCACGCTGACATGGCCAGGAAAATTGCCTTCATCTCCAGAACAAACAGACAGGACCCCTGGGTTGGTTGTTAAGTCAAGAGCAGCACGATTGCATAGGATGTAACCAAATGACTAATCAAGACTGGACCAGCAACGTGAAAGAAGGAAACAAAATGAACACAAAGTCACTGTCCCAATGTTCAAATGAACTTGAAAAATGTCAAGAAGTATGACTTTCACATCGTCACATTGTTTAAAACTTAACTGAAGAGCGTTGGACATTTGTGTTTTTTTTTTCTATTCACAGAATTTGTCTTGAGTGGAAAGTTGCAAACACCATTGTTTCTACACCATTTTTGGGTTGATTGAGATTTATTATACTTTATGTTATTGTTTTGTTGAACAACACAATCTTACCAATGATAAAATCTGATAAATGAGCGATGTCTGAATTTTATCGGGCCAGTGAAAGTATTAATTACAGTGAAGTTTCATTTAAAGGAAGACAAAACAGCTGCTCTAAGCCTAGATATGTATAGGATACAGCATAATCGTTCATAAAATAGTCCATAAAAAGCACGAAATGCTGCTTTGGCTTGTTTTGTATTGATGTATGTATGTTGCATGCTTCATATCAGGTAACTAAAATCACAGTGGATTTGGAATCAACCCTCCAGTCTCTTTCTGCATCATAAATTGAGCAGGGACAACATTGTTCTTATCTGTGACGTGAAGTCTGTTTATGAGTCATATACGTCAAGAATTCAGACAGCCCTAGATGTCAACATAAATGGTTTCCAGTGCTCAGTGAGTGTGGCTCTACTACATGTTCCTGCAGATTTGTGCGTATGACCTGCAAACAAAGTGACTTGGCAACAACACTTAGCAATCCTATTATTGAATTATATAGTATGTCAAGAGCTGTTTGTCTGTGGCTCTGTTAGGCCTATGATGCCTGGCCTGGCCTGGCCTCATATCTCCTGTCTGCCCCTTTCTCAGAATAATCAATGACGAACCTGGAGCTTCTACAATAAAATTTTGAAATTTAGAAGCTTGAGTCTCATTGTTTGTTGAAGTCATTAAAAGTGCATCTATCCATTAATTTAAAAAGACTAGCTCTTAATTTAATGCTCTGGAATATAAAATAATTTCAATAACTTAGCTTCTGAATTGCATTTAGCCTGTTTACTTTCTAAAAGGTCAGACTTTTTTGCCAATGCTGGTTTTCACATCATCTGCTCGTGATTGCTCTGTAGACATAGATAGATAGATAGATAGATAGATAGATAGATAAATACTTTATTCATCCCGAGGGAAATTCAGGTGTCCAATAGCTCACTTAACAAGTACAGTACAACAATGCACCAGAAAATAGGAGGTAAGACAGTAAAAGAGGTAAACACTCATGGAGGTAAACATAAAAATAACAATAACATGGCCAAACTAACCAAGTTGGCAGTATGATGGACATGGACAATCTGCTCGGTTTGGAGTCAATATTCTGGAAGCTTTTTATGGCTAACTGATAAAACATTGTCCTAAACCATTCATATCACACAAACATGCAATCGGTTATTTTATCAGCTTTTTCCATCGTTAAGTTTTTTGAGTTTTATGCATTACAAGAGTGCCTGCAGCAGCAATTAAAACCATTTAATTACTTAATTTTCTATTAAAATGTTTTTGTTAAATTTATATAGTAGTTATGGAGCCAGTTGCATGATCACAGAATATTTTTACAGCAATGTATGACATGCAATGTAAAAAATCACATACATTGTATGTGATTTTTACAGGTTTAAAAGCTATTCCATGCTTTTGGAATAAGGATGGAGAAAATCAGACATGAAAACACACAAACATTAAAAAGAGGACAATATCCACTCGCCCTTTAATTTTATGTTAGAATTTATTGTATTTGTCAAATAGTACAGTCGTATTATTGTGTTAGAGTAGGGCACAACAACAAGTACCACTGGTTGATATGTATCTGCAGCGTGCGGCTCCGTCTGCCACACCACCAACACGTGGTTGCTCTGTAGCTGTGGTGGGACATACGCAATTACCAGCCAATCGGCTTGCAGAATATTACCCATTGGGCTGCCCGTGAGCCAATGGGACAAGAGCTACGATCTCGGCAGCCAATCCGGCGCTGCCTTCACTCAGCACGTGTAGCGCCCGTTGTGCTTCGTGATACTTTTTCCGTGCGTTGGAGAGCTGACAAGGTAAACGAACCAGAGGAAGGGGAGAGCGAGAGAGGGACGGAGCGGAGCGGAAACAGGGCAACTAGTCAACTCAACGCGGTGTTTACGTACAGCATATGGGCTGACATATAACAAAAAAACAAAAAACTTCCCTAAGAGCTAAACTCACATTTATTACTTTTACGACCGTAAACGTTCTCGAGTGTTTGTGCACCCACGTCTACGTTACTCCGGCTAAAAGGTGAGTTGTCTCCTTTGTCCTTTTTCTGTCTTTTAGTCACACTCAGCTGGT